>PVKV010003955.1:0-135668 GCA_004027835.1 Alouatta palliata | reverse complement strand
TTGTTACCCAGGCTGGAGTGCAATGGCGCGATCTCGGCTCACCGCAACCTCCTCCTCCTGGGTTCAAGCAATTCTCCTGCCTCAGCCTCCCGAGTAGCTGGGACTACAGGCACGTGCCACCATGCCCAGCTAATTTTTGTATTTTTAGTAGAGACGAGGTTTCACCATGTTGACCAGGATGGTCTCGATCTCTTGACCTTGTGATCCACCCGCCTCGGCCTCCCAAAGTGCTGGGATTACAGGCGTGAGCCACTGCACCCGGCCCACAATAGTGATTTTTAAAAGAGAAGAAGTGGGGAGGGGTAAAATATCCTGAGAATCTGACCTTCATCTGCAGCTGGGCCAGGTAGACAGGAACCCTGACAAAGGAATGATGCGAGTAGCTGGGCTGGTTGTGTTTGGTGAGTTAACCATCTTTAAAGCAAGAATCCGTGTCAATGCAGAGAGCCACCAGCCTCTACACAGCAAGACTCTGGCTGGCATCAAGCCTTGGTGTTCAGTTGGCCTGACCTTTGATGCAAAACTGAGCTCTGTTCCTCAAGATATCCCCACTAGCTTTTACGTGTGTTCTCACAGTTGTTTCACATCTTGGCTTTTGCCTTTACTGATAATAAAGCTTTAACTTTATTATCTAAGATCTTGTCTTGTCACTTTCATTGTCTGAAAAAAAGGAGGTCACAGAAACCTTGTCTTTTCTAAAGGAATTTTTTTTTTTTAATCTACAAACTTGTCTCTGTTACCTAAGAGTCCCTTTTTGAATTTTTCATAAGTCAATGAGAAAAACCTTAGACAACCTGAAGGCAGCTCAGAGTTTAATTTTTTAAATTAATCATCCATAAAATAATATATATTGGTTTACTTTAGAAACAAGGATTCCAATCATATTTAACTGCAGTGTCCAGTGAGAGAAGAATGTTCAGAGTAGTGACGAAGGTGGTTAGGGATGGAGTAATGTACATACTGAGCTATCATTTTTCCAGCATTCTAAAAAAAAGAATTCAGAGCTTTTGGAAAATTATTAACGTCATTAGTAAGGCAAAACTTAGGAGAAACAAACCAAAAAATTACACCCTGTTATTTAGTCCCTGAAAACTTTTTTACTTACAAAAAAAAAAAGATAGCAAAGACAAGAAAAGAAATAGCTAAATGAAGAGACAGACAATTCATGCAATTTATTGTAATAATGAACAGCAATCAACTTCCACAAAGAAAATATCATAGAGCTATAACTGGACACTGCAAACACTTTATGTATGAATTCTAATTTCAGAATTTACTTGCTTGAACTAAAATTCTCATGCATCTATGTGCCTTGTGAAGAAATATAAGTTCTTCCCTGAGTCAGATTCCAAGGCTGCCATACTGTTTCTGGTTCAGATTTCCTTCCTATAGGTTTGTCAAAAAATAAAAAAAGAAGAATCACTGGAGTGGAAAATAGAGGCCTTAGGTTCTCACCCTGCTTCTCGAACTAGCAGTTAACAAATATACCAAGTTACATTTTTGGGTAAAGGTTAACCTGATGGATGAATCTTCTGAAATGATGTCCTTGTACAAATGGCCTAACTCTGGCCCAGCTTCATGGGCATAAAATCTGTGCAGTTGCACAGAACCCCATACTCAAAAGGGCTTTGTGCTTAGTTTAATGCCCTGCTGTCACCATCTTAGTAATTTTTTAACAAGGGACTCCACAGTTTTGTTTTGTGTTGGGCCCATTAACTTATGCAGCTGGTCCTGCCTTAACACAGCCCAGCCTCTGCTTCCTTTTCTATCAAATCAGGATTGGAAAAGCCCCAGAATCATTTCTAATCCAGGAAGTGATGATACAAACACTTTAGGATTGTCTGGCATGTAGGGAGCACAATGCCACAATCACAGTGAGGAGACTTTTCCAGGATCTGTTTCCAGGGCATAGTTTCATTCTTAAATTTGCCACCATACCCTATGATGGAAACTGTGAGACCTACCATACCAGGGATTATCCAGCTCCCTCTTTCTCCTCTCAGTGACTAACCTCTCATTTAGCACCACTGACTAGGCAAGTGTTGCCACAAGAATGCTGCAAACAACCGCCCACAAAACTGAGAGGCTTAAAACAGCATCCATTCTTATTGCTCTCAAGTTCACAGTGAGCTGACAGGTTCTGTTGATCTTGGTCAGGCCTGGCTGAGCATTTCTTTGTCCATAGCCATCTCTCTCTCCCATGTTTCAGATGGCCTCAGCTGACACACCTCAGCTCTGTGCCTATGGTCTCTGTCCCTTCAGTAGGCTAGTCAGGGCTAATAGAGGCAAAGGCCAAGAGAAGGAGCAGAAGGATGCATGGCTTTCAAGGCATAGGCCTGGGACTGCACAGCATCATGTCGGCTGTATTCTACCATCCAAAGCCCAGATTTGGAGGTACAGGAAATAGACCTCAACGAGACCTCTTGAATAGACTTCTTGACGGTAGGAGCTACGAAGTTACATCCCATGGTGCTTGAATAGAGAGAAGAAACGAATTGGAGCCCCTGTTGTAATAACTCTACCATACTCACATTAATGAAAAGTTCTACTAGCTGTATATATTCATCCCAACAATGTATGTATCACTGTGTGACTCTAAGCAAATCACTTGGGGTTTCCTTCCATTGCCATATCTATATAAATTAGGGTATCCAGATTCACTCTAGAGCTTCTTCTGCTCTGACATTCTCATAGTCCCCAGGCTCAGTTCTCACTCCAGCCAGATTCCAACCTTCCCTTCCTCTTCTGAACCAGATACCTGTCTCTATATCCTATATAGGGCATTTAATCATAGATTGGTCAAAGTAGTCAATTTAACTTACTTTAATCTTTATACTTTTGTCAGGTCCTGTAATTCCTGGAATTATCAGGGAAAGAAGTTTGAGTTTTTCTCAGCCATGCCAGAACCCCTCTTGCTAAAACCGAACAGGCAGCAAAAGGTGAATTCCCAGATCCACGTTTACGTCCCTGTGGCTTCTTTGTCTCTACGAAGCAGAATCCTTTTTGATTTCAATGTTCTCTGCGCCACCCCAACCCTCCCATCAGACTGCATCAAGCACTCACAGTCCAGCCAAAACACACTGGCATGGCTCACTGCTAGCCTTTGAGCAGGGGCAGCATTCTTTTAAATAAATGAGAGGGACAGTGTGTTCTTGCTGAAGCCTGCAAGGTCCTGTCAGCTTTACGCTTGCTGATTTACATGGCTTTTTAAAAGACATAACCATAAAATTTCACTCCAAAATTCACTCTGGTCAGTCAGATCTTTGCCTAGGCCTGACAATTTTAATTTATCAAAGTAACGCGATAATAGTTTAATTTTTCCCCTTGTTGGATGCCACTTTAATCTTCGTAATTCACAGTACAGCTGTTTCTTCCAGTTAGCTCTCTGATGGGAGTCTATGATCTAGATCTTGTTTTGTTTTGTTTTTTTTCCTAAGAAATCATTAAAGCACAGAAGCTATTTCTTTAAGGATCTGTAATCCTAATGTGTAGAACCAGCAAAGCACCAAAGAGTGGGATAGTGGGATAAACATGCTGCATGTGGCTTTCTGGGCACCTGCACTGGCTGCTTTTGCCACTGGTTCAGGAATAAGAGCTAAATTTGGTCTATAGCATTGTGTTTTAAAGTTAAAACTGATTCTTAGGCTGGCAGATATACCTTTTCTTTTCTTTCTTTCTTTTTTTTTTTTTTGAGATAAAGTCTCACTCTGTTGCCCAGGCTGGAGTACAGTGGCACAATCTTGGCTCACTGCAACCTCTGCATCCCGGGTTCAAGTGATTCTCCTGCCTCAGCCTCCCGAGTAGCTGGAACTATTGGCATATGCCACCACACCCAGCTAATTTTTGTATTTTCAGTAGAGACAAGGTTTCATCATGTTGGCCAAGCTGGTCTTGATTTCTTGACCTCGTGATCCACCCGCCCTCACCTGCCAAAGTGCTGGGGTTACAAGCATGAGCCACCATGCCCAGCCAGATATGCCTTTTCTTTACACATTCATTTGTGTTTCATTGTCTCAAAAATAAACTCGTCTTTTCAAATCAGAAAATCTTCCACTAAGCCAACAAAAAAAGAGGGTGATAATAGAGGACCTGCTAGTCTGTCTCTTAGTTGCTAACATGCCCATTTCCTCTGCAGTGATTTTTGTCATTTTGCTGCATGTGTCCATGTTGGCATCAGGTTGGAGGAACACAGTGGGTTCTTTGGATCTCAAGGTGGTCTTTAAAAGTCACTGATATTTGGTGCTTGGTCACCTTGCCTACCCTTCAGTTGCTTTTCTCTATGAAGTCTGGTGTTCTGTGCATTGTAGTGCTTTCTCCAATAATTAGACAAGAAAAACAGAATTTCCAAAGTTCCTAGATCAGGGCCTGTTAGGTGAGTAGGGAGGGGAAAAGGGGCAGGGACAGTTGCGGCTATTCTCACCTTTACAAAAGTCTTCATATTTTCACTTTCCTTGCCTATAAATTAGGTTACATGTACATAACCACAAAGATACAAAATTAAAAGCAGGCATTAATCTTATGCCCCATTCTGGTTCTAATGTACTTTAATGTTTATAAAATAATAATTATCTTTAAAATAACACTCTCTTGCAACATACTATGACAAAAGTTTTTGTTTATTTAATGAAACTATTTAAAATATTTTGTAAACCTTGTCACTTTTATTTTGGCCTATTTTATTTTTTAAATAAACCAGGAGACTCAAATACTCAAGGTCACTGGAACTTCTCTTAACTTCTGAAGGGCCCTGTTTTGGACAAATTATTTTGTTTCTGTGTGCATTACTAACCTCTTCTAAAAAAAAAAACCACAGAGCAGAAGAAACGTGGTTCACATGTCTGCGGTAGAAGAAAGACGTGGGCACTCAATCAGGTAAAATAAGAGTCAAGAGCTTAAGTCCTAGATAGGAGCTGGTATAGTCACTATTAGAGAGAAAGATCAAGACTGAAAACACACCATCTTGATATGGGACCCTCTGAGCTACCTCTGGATTTCCTTCCGCAGGTCGCTTTAGCTTTTGGAATGTGTGTCCACACCTTGGCTTGGCACACAAGAATCTTCAAAACTTGGCTCCTGACCACTGTCCAGCTGTCTCTCTCTCCACTTTTCTTCCCAGACCCTTTGATTTGGTTCTATCACGACAATCTTAAAAATGCTATGGAACAGTCCCTTCTCCTGCCTGAACTGCCCTTAAACTCTTATCCATTCATCATAGAACATTCAGTCTGTATCTCATGCCTCTGGGCTCTGACCGAACCCTGGGAATATTTCTACCACTTACCATTCTGTATTATAATCTTTACTTTACCTGTCTGTTATCTTTTTTGAAAGAAAGGCTATATTTTCATCATTGTTTTATTCCTTTTTTATAGTAAAATACATGGTGCATGACATAGTCAGTAGTGAACAAATGCATAAATGCATGAATAAACAAAGTAGACCAAAAACCTATCAGAAACCAGAAACTTGGGCCCCACCCCCAGATCTACAAAATCAGAATCTGCATTCTAACAAGCTCCCCAGGGTATCTGATTGCACATTCAAGTTTGAAAAGCACTGATCCAGCTTACTCTGCTCTCTCACTTCTGTAATCATCTGGAGTACTGAATGTCTAAGGTTCTTAGTTTGGTAATTGTTAATGTACCTGTCTTGCACTCTGCTTAATAGATTTGTGTGAGTGTGTGACTCTGTGTGTATGTTATTGTATGCTCACACACTTCCTTTCTTGCCTCCTCACCAGAAGGCTACATGGGGGCACTCCTGACATTCCGTTACTACTCCTCTCAGCACCCAGCACTAGATACTACCCCAGAGTGGGTGCTTAGTACAAATATACACAAAAAGCCAAGAGCCACTGAAAATAACAGATTGTGTAAAACTGTATCATGTCTATTTCTACAATAGAACCACCAGTATCAAACTCAATCTGGGATTGTTGGGAAGGAAACTAAGGTGAATTACCTTGCCTCTTGTAAGCATCAACTTAAATATGAATTCTTTGTAAACATACACATAGCTTCATCAACTTGGTCCCCAGCTTTCACTGTTGTCCTTGCAGGGGCTTCTGTCAGTCAATTAAGACAAGATTTCCTGATCCACATTCTATATTTACATTTTCCCTAATTTGGGGATGCCTAGAGATTTAGTATTTTTGATTACTGCTCTCAACAACTCATATTCCTTCTTTGGACACTTCAGAAAATGTTAGTCTACCTTATTTTTAACCCACATTCCCTGAATAAAGATAACTGTTAGTTTGTTATTCACTGCACAGAGAGCCCCCAACACATATACACCCTCGCTGACTAGTGAGATGCAAGAGAAGCAGGCTAAATGATATGGGAAATATTTTTAATTTTCCTGGAAAAATATTCCATAAGAAGATAAAATCTGCTACCCAAGCAATGGGTAAAGTGTTGGAGAAGAGTGATAGCCAGGGAAAAGAGCACTAGCTTTTATTGAAATTCTACTAGTAGGAAGTACTATTGACACTTTAGGTACTATGTCTCATTTACCCTTATGTAATGAGTTAGGAATCCTAACTCGAATTTTACCAATGAGGAAAACTAGGCTCCTAAGTATCCTCAGTCTCACACAGGCATTTCTCTAATGACCAGTGATGATGAGCTTTTTTTTCATATGTGTATTGGCCACATACATGTCTTCTTTTGAGAAGTGTCTGTTCAAATGCTTTGCCCACTTTTTGATGGGCTTGTTTTTTATCCTGTAAATTTGTTTAAGTTGTTTGTAGATTATGGATACTAGCCCATTGTCAGGTGGATAGATTGCAAAAATTTTCTCCCATTCTCTAGGTTGCTGGTTAACTGTGATGATAGTTTCTTTTGCTGTGAAGAAGCTCTTTAATTAGATCCCATATGTCAATTTTGGCTTTTGTTGAATAGGCTTGGTGAGAGAGGCCATCCTTGTGCTGGTTTTTAAAGGGAATGCTTAGAGCTTTTGTCCATTCATTATAATATGGCTGTGGGTTTGTCATAAACAGCTCTTATTTTGGGATACATTCCGTCAATACCTAGTTTATTGAGAGTTTTTAGTATGAAGTGGTATTGAATTTTATCGAAGGCTTTTCTGCATCTATTGAGATAACCATGTGGTTTTTGTCATTGGTTCTGTTTATGTGATGGATTATGTTTATTGATTTGCATATGTTGAACCAACCTTGCATCCCAGCGATGAAGCCAACTTGATCGTCATGGATAAACTTTTTGATTTGGTTTGCCAGTATTTTATTGAGGATTTTCACATCGATGTTCATCAAAGATATTGGCCTGACATTTTCTTTTTTTGTTGTGTTTATGCCAGGTTTTGATATCAGGATGCTGGCTTCATAAAATGAGTTAGGGAGGAGTCCCTCTTTTTCTATTGTTTTGAATAGTTTCAGAAGGAATGGTACCAGCTTCTCTTTGTACCTCTGGTAGAATTTGGCTGTGAATCTGTCTGGTCCTGGGCTTTTTTTGGTTGGTAGGCTATTAATTACTGCTTCAATTTCAGAACTTGTTATTGGTCTATTCAGGGATTTGACTTCTTCCTGGTTTAGTCTTCAGAGGATGTATGTGTCCAGGATTTATCCATTTCTTCTAGATTTTCTAGTTTATTTTGGTAGAGATGTTTATAGTGTTCTCTGATGGTAGTTTGTATTTCTGTGGGATCAGTGGTGAGATTCTTTTTATCATTTTTTATTGTGTCTATTTGATTCTTCTTTCTTTTCTTTTGTATTAGTCTGGCTAGCAGTCTATCTATTTTGTTAACCTTTTCTAAAACATCAACTTAATGAAATAAACCATGAAGACAAGATTAGAGAAAACGGAATGAAAAGGAACAAACAAAGCCTCCAGCAAATATGGTACTATGTGAAAAGACCAAACTTACGTTTGATTGGTGTACCTGAAAATGATGGGGAGAATGGAACCAAGTTGGAAAACACCCTTTAGGTTATTATCCAAAAGAACTTCCTCAACATGGCAAGACAGGCCAACATTCAAATTCAGGAAATACAGAGAACACCACAAAGATACTCCTTGAGAAGAACAACCCCAAGACACATAATCATCAGATACACCAAGGTTGAAATGAAGAAAAATTTTAAGGGCAGCCAGAGAGAAAGGTCGAGTTACCCGCAAAGGGAAGCCCATCACACTAACAGTGGATCTCTCAGCAGAAACCCTACAAGCCAGAAGTGAGTAGGGGTCAATAGTCAACAGTCTTAAGGAAAAGAATTTTCAACCAGTATTTCATATCCAGCCAAACTAAGCTTCAAAAGTGAAGGAGAAATAAATTCCTTTACAAACAAGCAAATGCTGAGAGATTTTGTCACCACCAGGCCCACCTTATAAGAGCTCCCCAAAGGAAGCACTAAAGATAGAAAGGAAAAGCTGGTACCAGCCACTGCAAAAACATACCAAATTGTAAAGATCATCAACACTATGAAGAAACTGCATCAACTAATGGGCAAAATAACCAGCTAGCATCATAATGACAGGATCACATTCATACATAACAATATTAACCTTAAATGAAAATGAACTAAATGCCCTAATGAAAAGACACAAACTGGCAAATTGGATAGAGTCAAAACTCATTGGTGTGCTGTATTCAGGAGACCTGTCTCACATGCAAAGACACACAAAGGCTCAAAGTAAATGAATGGAGGAATATTTATCAAGAAAATGGAAAGCAAAAAAAAAAAAAAAAAGCAGGGGTCGCAATTCTAGTCTCTGATAAAACAGATTTTAAACCAACAAAGGTCAAAACAGACAAAGAATGGCATTACATAATGGTAAAAGATCAATGCAACAAGAAAAGCTAACTGCCCTAAATACATATGCACCCAATACAAGAGCACCCAGATTGATAAAGCAAGTTCTTAGAGATCTACAAAGAGATTTAGACTCCCACACAATAATAGTGGAAGACTTTAACACCCCCACTGTCAATGTTAGATCAAAGAGACAGAAAATTAACAAGGGTATTCAGGACTTGAACCCAGCTCTGGACCAAGTGGACCTAATGACATCTACAGACCCCTCCATATCAACAGAATATACGTTCTTCTTAGCACTTCATCACACTTATTCTAAAACTGACCACATAATTAGAAGTAAAACACTCATCAGTAAATGCAAAAGAATGGAAATCATAACAGTCTCAGATCACGGTGCACTCAAATTAGAACTCAAGATTAAGAAACTCACTCACACCAGGTGCAGTGGCTTACATCTGTGATTCCAATACTTTGAGAGGCTGAGGCAGGTGGATCACCTGAGGGTGGGAGTTCAAGACCAGCCTGACCAACATGGAGAAACCCCATCTCTACTAAAAATACAAAATTAGCTAGGTATGTTGTCACATGCCTGTAATCCCAGCTACTTGGGAGGCTGAGGCAGGAGAATTGCTTGAACCTGGGAGGCAGAGGTTGTGGTGAGCCAAGATTGTGCCATTGTACTCCAGCCTGGGCAATGAGAATGCAACTCTATCTTAAGAAAAAAATAAGACCAGGCATGGTGGCTCACGCCTGTAATCCCAGAACTTTGGGAGGCCGAGGCGGGTGGATCACAAGGTCAAGAGATCGAGACCATCCTGGCCAACATGGTGAAACCCCGTCTCTACTAAAAGTACAAAAAATTAGCCGGGCACGGTGGTGCGTGCCTGTAGTCCCAGCTAGTCGGGAGGCTGAGGCAGGAGAATTGCTTGAAACCAGAAAACAGAACTTGCAGTGAGCCAGGATCGCGCCACTGCACTCCAGCCTGGTGACAGAGCAAGACTCTGTCTAAAAAAAATAAATAAATAAATAAAATAAACTCACTCAAATCTGCACAACTACATGAAAACCAAGCAGCCTGCTCCTGAATGAGTACAGGGTAAATAATGAAATTGAGGCAGAAATAAATAAATTGTTTGAAACCAATGAGAACAAAGACACAGTGTATCAAAATCTCTGGGACACAGCTAATGCTGTGTTTAGAGGGAAATTTATAGCACTAAATGCTCACAAGAGAAAGCAGGAAGGATCTAAAATCAACACCCTAACATCACAATTAAAAGAACTAGAGAAGTGAGAGCAAACAAATTCAAAAGCTAGCAGTAGACAAGAAATAACTAAGATCTGAGCAGAACTGAAGAAGATAGAGACACAAAAAAACCTTCAAAAAAATCAGTGAATCCAGACCTGGGTTTAAACCCACCTTTACAAGTAATAGCTCAATGACCTTGGGTGACATACCTATTCTGTGATTCAGTTGATTAAATAAGTTAGATGAAGCAAATATTGTATTTCCTGAATCAATTAATAAGTGTTAGCTATTGGTATTTTTATTATCTTATATTTGCCATTTTTAATAATATAGCCTAGACTAGAACTTGTACTAAAGGACTGAAATTTACAGCCAGTGTGCCAAATCAGGCCCACCTGTTGTATAACTGAAGTTTCACTGGAATACATACATGCCCATCTGTTTATATGTACTCTGTGGGTATTTTAAAGTTACAGTGGCAGAATTGAGGAGTTGTGTGACACAACTCAGATTTAGAAGTCTGGACTTTGGAGTGAAAAAGTAAAGATTAAAGATTCACCTTTGCTCTTCCCTAGCTGGATCACATTGCATAAATCATTGCAACCTTAATTTAATACAATTAAGGGATGTGAAGGACATCTTCAAGGAGAACTACAAACCACTGCTCAAGGAAATAAGAGAGGACACAAACAGATGGAAAAACATTCCACACTTATGGTTAGGAAGAATCAACATCCTGAAAATGGCCATATTGCCTAAAGTAATTTATAGATTCAATGCTGTCCCCATCAAGCTACCAATGACTTTCTTCACAGAATTGGGAAAAAAAAATCTTAAACTTCATATGGAGCCAAAAAAAGCCCACACAGTCAAGACAATCCTAAGCCAAAAAAAACAAACAAACACAAAGCTGGAGGTATCACACTACCTGACTTCAAACTATATTACAAGGCTACTGTAATCAAAACAGCATAGTACTGGCACCAAAACAGAGATATAGACCAATGGAACAGAAGAGAAGCCTCAGACATAATGCTGCACAACTACAACCATCTGATCTTTGACAAACTAACAAAAACAAGCAATGGGGAAAGGATTCCCTATTTAATAAATGATGTTGGGAAAACTGTCTAGCTATATGCAGAAAGCTAAACTGGATCCCTTCCTCACACCTTATACAAAAATTAACTCTAGGTAGATTATAGATTTAAACATGAGGCCTAACACCATAAAAACTCTAGAAGAAAACCTAGGCAATACCATTCAGGACATAGGCATGGGCAAGGACTTCATGACTAAAATACCAAAAGCAATGGCAACAAAAGCCAAAATAGACAAATGGGATCTAATTAAACTTAAGAGCTTCTGCACAGCAAAAGAAATTATCAACAAAGTGAACCAGCAACCAATTGAATGGGAAAAAAATTTGCAATCTACCCATCTGACGAAAGACTAATATCCAGAATCTACAAAGAACTTAAATAAATTTACAAGAAAAAACAACCTCATCAAAAAGTGGGCAAGGGATATGAACAGACACTTTTCAAAAGAAGACATTTATGCAGCCAACAAACATAGGGAAAAAAGCTCATCATCACTGGTCACTAGAGATGCAAATCAAAACCACGTTGAGATACCATCTCACACCAGTTAGAATGGCGATCGTTAAAAAATCTGGAGACAACGGATGCTGGAGAGGATGTGGAGAAATAGGAATGCTTTTACACTGTTGTTGGGAGTGTAAATTAATTCAACCATTGTGGAAGACAGTTTGGAGATTCCTCAAGGATCTAGAAATAGAAATACCATTTGACCCAGTGATCCCATTACTGAGTATATACCCAAAGGATTATAAATCATTATATTATAAAGACACATGCACACTATGTTTATTGTGGCACTGTTTACAATAGCAAAGACTTAGAACCAACCCAAATGCCCATCAGTGATAGATTGGATAAAGAAAATGTGGCACATATACACTATGGAATACTATGCAGCCATAAAAAGGATGAGTTCATGTCCTTTGCAGGGACATGGACGAAACTGGAAACGATCATTCTCAGCAAACTGACACAAGAACAGAAAACCAAACACTGTATGTTCTCACTAATAAGTGGATGTTGAACAATGAGAACACATGGACACAGGGAAGGGAACATCACACACCAGGGCCTGGTGGGTGGGAGGGTAGGGGAGGAATAGTAGGAGGTGGGGAGACTGGGGAGGGATAGCATTAGGAGAAATACCTAATGTGGATGATGGGGCGATGGATGCAGCCAACCACCACCATGGCATATGTATACCTATGTAACAAGCCTGCATGATCTGCACATGTACCCCAGAACTTAAAGTATAATAAATACATTTTTTAAAATCTTTATTTGAAAAATATCCACAGTACATATTAGTAGTAAGGATTAAATTAAACAACTTATATTTAAGCTGTATATAAGTATTTAAGTCCTATAAGAATTCATTCATTAATTCATGTGACAGACACCAGAGCAGACACAGAAAATTCAAAGAGAAAAAAAATCAGAGATAGTCTTTGACCTTCAGGAGTTTATCTTCTGGAAGGGAAGATAGGCTGCTTGATGCAAGGTGTGTTTCCTAATTCATCAATCTTATTATCATTAATTTGTAAGATGTTCTGTTTGAATTGTGAAAGCACACAGAACAGGGAAATGCCTATACTTTATAATTCTGTCTTTGGCTTAGCCTGGGTCAGAGATATTAAGTTGTATATCTTTCAGTATTTAAGTTGTTTATTTGCCTTTCTTCAAACAATGAATCAGCCAAGTCCTTCAAAAGATACATATTTACAGAGTTAGACAAGTTGTCTGGTGAATGTGACACAGGCAGAGATGCCCACAGGATGATTTAAGCCTTTGTACACTTACAAAACAAAGTTCAACCAAGCAAAATGGTGTTCTGCAAGAAAAATGCACAGACCAAATATAAATACACATGAATCCAGCACAGACACAAAAAAAAAATGAGAAAAAAAATACCATCAGATTTTTTTTCTGTTGTTCTTTCATTTAGAGAACATTAGTTTCTGGAAAATTACAAAGAATAAGCAGGCAAAAATAACTTTAATTGAAAATGTTCACCTCTAAATCATGTTTCAGTTGAATGACAAAGAACTGCTTATTTGTTCTAATTCTAGGCCAATGTCCCATGACACTTTTTATGTCAATTTGCCTAGTGTAAATATGCATTAAGAACACATCACTCCTCACCAATTTTATTAATAAGTTTCTTCTCCTTGAATTTTCACCACACGGGAGAAAGACTAATAATGTGTTAAAGATTTATAATCTAATAAGAGATACACCAATTTTTCTATTAAAAGGGTACCACTCTCTTAAAAGAAAAAAAACATTCTCAAATGCTGATCAGTCTACGGGCATGTCTCCCAAGTCAGTCATCTGACCATGGTTCTTATGCCCTGTGCACAAAAGGGACATTTAGTAGGAAAGCAGTAAATGAAAACTAGGGGCTGTTGTCAAAGTGTCAGCCATTGTGCTCATATTAATAACCACTGCAGCTGTCTGAGGCTCAAATTAGAATCTTTGAAACAAGTTAAACACTTTCAGCACCATTTAGAGCCATTTTAAAGAGAACAACAAAATTTTATGTTGAGCTCTTTTACTAGATGGCCTTTAAAATAAAAATCTCCTTAGAAACCAAAACTAAATTTTTTTTGAGATGCCATTATGGCATTATCTGAGAAATCCTCATTTCCAATTAAATAAATATCCCAAAAGCTGGATTTCAAAGGCATATTACTTTTGCATATGTGCTCACATCAACTCACATAAATTCTTAGAATCTAAAAATAGCAGAGCACTTTCCCTGGGACTGGTATGCTTCTCCCATATAAGACATCCCAAACAGAGTAGTAGTATTCCTGGCTACCCATTGTGGAATTGGAAGAGAACAACTGTTTTCAGCAAAGATAACCATTGAAGTTGGAGCCGAGTGACTGTATATCTCTGAATCTCCTGGGTTGTGGAAGAGGACCAGCATCCTTTTAAAGGAACTGTTGCAAATGCATATCAACTACAAAAAAATGCATCCATCTAGGGATTGAAGAAAACCTGTGACCTAATCCAGATGAGCTGGCAATGTGTAAGTCAGTCATTGTGTCAACTGTGGAACAGCATGAACTAATCATACTGCTAAGATTCTTCAGATGGCCCCTAGGGACTTACATGGGGAAAACTTTCATGTTAAGGTTCTGAAAAAAACTTTTGGAATTGCACAGTGAAAAGACACAGCCCAATACCTAGGAGCAAAAAACTGATTTCCCAAACAGGTGGAGACAGCTGAGTATTTTATTCTAATGACAAGTGCATTCACCACCCTTTGGAAGTTTCAATCTAACTTGTTGAAGTCCAAACTAAGTAAATGAATGTGCTATTCTATTGCTCCCGTTAAATTTACACTGTTGGGAAGCACCAGATCTACCACTGAGGAGTCAGAAATCCTTGGTTCTACTCTTGGTTCTGCCCTAATTACCCTTGTCTACCTTACTGGGGTATTGGAAGAACAAATGGATAATATATAGAAAAGCACTTTGAAAAGTATCAAGTAATGATTTATTTAGTAGATAAACATATATTAACTCCCTACTAAATATCAAGCATAACTGCAGATGTGATTCCATCCTTATAACAATGCTGCAAGGTAAATATTATGATTCCACTTTTACAGATAGAGAAAATGAACCTCAAAGAAACTATGTAACTTGCCCCACATCATACAGCTATGACACGAAAAGCTGAGATTCAAATTCAGGCCTTTTAAGTCCAAATCCACTTGCTCCTATGTCAAGTCCCTTCTAAATTTACACTAATATGTGAAAGAATGCTAAGACTTAACTGTCTTATATAAAACTCCAAGTTAGCAGGTGACCTAAATACTTGAACTCAGGGTACCCTAATGCTCTTGTATGGGAGAAGCTTCTTTTCATTTCCTTAAAACCTGAAGGGATGGTTCTCACAGGGAGCTGGTCAGTAGGAGAGAGAGGCAGTGCTGTTCCTGCATGACCTGCTCCTAGAATTTTCAACCAGGAGATATGGTGCAGCAATGAAGATGTTGCTGGTAATCAGCCTGGAGAGCTGCCATGTAAGCTACAAAGCACACTAGTAACATTGCATCTCTTAATCAAGGATCTCTGCCCTTCTGCAAGGAAGTACAGGATGTAGTAATTTTATGGAGCCCTGATGGAGAGGTTTGAGGGAGGAGCTTTTCTTGGGACCACTTAAATCTAAAGATATACAAAATGCCCAGTAATGCCAACATGGTTACAACCTAAACATTTTGAGTATACTCATCCCATAAGTTATACAGCTATGACTTAAATACAGGTACATAGTTTTATATTTTTCCCTGTTCTCACATAGCTTAATAACCCTCCTTTTTATTTTAAGCAGACAATGACATTTTAGACTCATATAGTACCATATAGTACCATATGGTACTCATATAGTACCATAGTACCATCCTAAGGCCATAGAGTGTATTAGTTCGTTCTCACATTGCTGTAAAGAACTACTGGAGACTGGGAAATCTATGAAGAAAAAAGGTTTAATTGACTCACAGTTCTGCAGGCTTAACAGGAAGCATGACAGGGAGGCCTCAGGAAACTTACAATCATGGCAGAAGGTGAAAGGGAAGCAAGGACCCTCTTCACATGGTAGCAGGAGAAAGACAGTAAAGGGGGAAGTGACATACACTTTTAAACCATCACATCTCATGAGAACATACTCACTATCATGAGAACAGCAAGGGGAATATTCTCCCCCATAATCCAATCACCTCCCTCCAGGCTACTCCTCCAATTCGACATGAGATTTGGGCAGGAACACAAATCCAAACCATATCATTCCATCTCAGCTCCTCTCAATCCTCATATCCTTCTCACATTGAAAAATACAATCCCTTCTCAACAATATCCCAGTCTTAACTCATTTCAGCATTAACTCAAAAGTCCACAGTCCAAAGTATGATCTGAGATGAGTAAGTTCCTTTGGCCTATGAGCCTGTAAAATAAAAAACAAATTAGTTACTTCCAAGATACAATGGGGGTGCAGGCATTGGGTAAATGCTCCCATTCCAAATAGGAGAAATTGGCTAAAACAAAGGGCCCAAGGCCCCATGCAAGTCTAAAACCTTACAGGGATGTCATCAAATTTTAAACCTCCAAAATAATCTTCTTTGACTCCAAATTTTATATCTAGGGTATGCTGATGCAAGAACTGGGCTCCCAAGGCCTTGGGCAGCTCTGCTCCTGTGGCTATGCAGGGTACAAACCTGCAGCTGCTTTCACAGACTACAGTTGAGTGCCTGTGGATTTCCCAGGTGCATGGTGCAAGTTGTTGGTGGATCTGCTATTCTGGGGTCTGGAGGATGCTGGCCCTCTTCTCACAGCTCCACAAGATAGTGCCCCAGTGAGTGCTCCAACCCCATGTTTCCCCTCCACACTGCCCTAGTAGAGGTTCTCCATGAGGGCTCTGCCCCTGCAGTAGACTTCTGTATGAACATCCAGGCATTAGAATACATTCTCTGAAATCTACGGGGAGGTTCCCAAACCTCAGTTCTTGCCTTCTACATATTCTAAGGCTCAACACCATGTGTAAACTGCCAAGGCTTGGGGCTTGCACTCTCTGAAGCCATGGCCCCTTTTAGCCATGGCTGGAGGTGGAGTGGCTGGAACACAGGGCGCAATGTTCCAAAGTTGGGCAGAGAAGCTGGGCCCTGGGCCTCACTCACTAAACCATTTTTCCCTTCTGGGCCTCTGGGCCTGTGATGGGAGGGGCTGCTGCAAAAATTGCTGAAATGCTCTGGAGACACCTTGTCTATTAACATTTGGCTCCTTGTTACATGCCAATTTCTGCAGCAAGCTTGAATTTCTTTTCTATCACATGGTCAAACTGCAAATTTTTCAAACTTTTACACTCTGCTTCCCTTTTAAACATAAGTTCCAATTTCAGATCATCTCTTTGTGAATGCATATGACTGTATGCTGTTAGGAGCAGTCAGGTTGTCTCTTGGCCACTTCATTGCTTTAGAAATTTCTTCTGTCAGATACCCTGAATCATCTCTCGCAAGTTCAAGGTTCCACAGATCCCTAGAGCAGGGGCACAATGCTGCCAGTCTGTTTGCTAAAGCACAGCAAGAGTAACCTTTGCTCTAGTTCTCAATAAGTTTCTCATCTCCATCTGAGATCATCTCTGCCCAGATTTTATTGTCTGTATCACTATCACCATTTTCATCAAAACCATTCTACAAGTCTCTAGGAAGTTCCAAACTTTCCCACATCTTCCTGTCTTCTTCTGAGTCCTCCAAACTGTTCCAAACTCTGCTTGTTACCCAGTTCCAAAGTTGATTCCAGATTTTCAGGTATTTTTATAGTAGTGCCCCATTCTTCTGGTAGTTTTCTGTACTAGTCCGCTTTTATCCTGCTATAAATAACTACCTGAGACTAGATAATTTATTAAGAAAAGAGGTTTAATTGACTCACAGTTCCATAGGCTTAACAAGAGGCATGAGTGGGAGGCTTCAGGAAACTTACAATCCTGGTGGAAGGTGAAGGAGAAGCCAGGACCTTCTTCACATGGTAGCAGAAGAGAGAGACAGCAAATGGAGAAGTGCCACACTTTTAAACCATCATATCTCATGAAAAGTCATTCACTATTACAAGAACAGCAAGGGGGAAATCCACCCTCATGATTCAATCACCTCCCACTGGGCACCTCCTCCAATTTGACATGAGATTTGGGCAGGGACACAGAACACAAATCCAAACCATATTGTAGATGAATATGAGTGAAACAATTCTGTCTAGTAGCATGAGACAGTCTCAGAAACAAGCTTACCTGAAGCCTTCTGTGTGCATGTGTATAGTCACATATGTGCACGCACACACACACACACACACACACATCCCCGTATATAGACTCCACAACCTACCCTCTAGCCTCTCAAAGACATAATTGAGGACTAAGAAATCACCTGACATAGGCTCAGGATAAAATGCAGAACCAAATGTGTTGGGTCTACAGGCTCTCTGTCTATTCCAAGTTGCAGCTTCTTCTCAGGCAGCTGCCATATCTCCCAAGCCAATATCTGAGAGCCCCATCACCACCATCCGCACAGAGGCCCTGATCCAGGCAATGGCCCTGAGGACTTCTTGCAGTTGATAATGTCCTGTCATTGGGAGGGGAAAAGCTGACTTGTAAAATGGCTCCTTTGATTTATAACATTGACTCCACAGCCAGAATCAGAATCTGTTTGGATTTCCTTCACTCTTCAGCAAGTCAGTGAAATGCTTTTCATTTTCTCCCATCTCCAGGGAACTTCCTTTACAACAATTATCAATGAGAAAACAAAATAACTCTGGACTCACACCTGTAGGATGGAGCTGGAAGTTGATAAAATAGCATCCATTCATTCCAAAATAAGAATTTTACACTTTCTATGGAGCTAACATGTTTAGACTGCAAAAAGCAAAGGAACCAAAGTCCTGAAGGCTTTTTTCCCTCTCCTTGTCCCTTCCCTTAAACATAGAAGCAAAATCCACAGTGTGCATATGAGAGTTCCCTTAAATGAACTGCTTCAGTAAAACTTTGATGCTGCAGGAACCAGCTCTGAGCACTGTAAGGAGCAAGGCGATATCGCTATGACCAAGCAGGTCTGGGAGATGCTAGGAATTCTCCTCAGTGATGATTATCTGCCTTGATCCAATTTAGAGCTTTCAGCACCCCCAACCCTTCTGATTTTGGTATCTATTGCTCCTGACATCATTTCCTCCTTATTACCTGCTTATTACCTCTACTTTTTCTTTCCTCACTATATCCTTATCCCTGTGATCCTGATCCTGGACAACCTGATTCTAAAGATTGCCTTAATTAACAACCAGGAATTAGAGTTGTCCACTTAAAATGCATTATGCCTGCAATTCCCAACGGAAATAAAAACTCACTAAGAACTCAGTCTATTCCTAGTCACTGACCAAACAGCAAAGATGTTTCTTTGTTTTGAGTATTTACAAGGACTTAAAAGGAATTAACTTGGAACTTGATTTGGAGAGTTTTCTTACAATTTGTTGTAACAGAAAAAAAAACAGATCAAAATGTTCTTAAGAGACCACTTTGTCTGTCTCTCTGGAATTCTGCGTTTTCCCACATTAATGTTCAGGGACTGTGGACAAATGAGATATGAAGACAAATAACTTCTTATGATCAAATAGGTATTCTAATATATGCGCAGGAAAAAGAAGTCTAAAATGAGGAACTGTCTTCACATGTGCTCTGATTGCTATTTTTGTTTTTCTGTTTCTCTGCACACTGGCCCTTTGCTCCCAGGGCATCTATCTTGTCGGTGTAATTTAATGCCTATCAGTCTAGTGATGGAGAAAGTGATGTTGTGTCACCATCCCTTCTGTCTTAGCTGTACTTTTGCCAAAGTGGAAGTATAGTTCTAGAAAGAATCATTTATAGGCCTGTAAATGAAGAGGAAGGAAAAAATGGGTCTTGAAAGTGGCTGCTGCTGGTCTTCTGGGCAAACACAGCTTTAAGCAAAATGAAGGCAGCTTTGCAGAAAGTGTCTGTAAAGGTTGAATTGTGTCCCCCACACAGATATATGTTGAAGTTGTCGGAGCTCAGAACAAGATAACCTTAGTGTAGTCAACAGATATAGCTGCACAAATGTGGATCCACAGTGTCCCCTTTCTGTTCCTCACAGAGATGCTCCCAGAGTGGTGATGGTAGAGAGGGGTAAGGAATCTGCCAAAGCAAAGAAGCTCATGAAAAGAGCTCCCAGACTTTTACTTCTGCCACTCCTCCCACTCATATCATCACCCAGGGGTATCTTAGGCCAGCAGATGAGGCAAGCATTGTGTTACTCTGTATGCCATGGCCTCTAGACCTACTTCCTGGGGTCCTGGACCTGACATTTTGCTACAGCATAGCAAGACAGTTTCTCTCATTCTATGTCTGGGTCACAGTCATGCAGCCTCTTGCACAAATTGAATCTAGGGATTTTCCACTTGTGTCCCCTTAGAGATTTTCCAGAAACATGCCTATCCGTAACATACTTGTCTGACAAACTATCTTCTTTGTCCTCCTTTTTGACTTTCAGTGATGTACATTAAAGGGTAGCCACAATCTATCTACTCTGTCTGTCTAAAATGTAGTGAATTATCCTTCTAATGAATTATTCTTTATTATAATGAATTTAACTGGAGAGAGAAGTTACCACTCATAGTCCCTCCCATCCTCCTGACAACTTTTTGAGATTTTGCCAAAAAGAAAGGAGACCTTGCAGCTATACTATGATCAAACGAAACTAATATTTAAAACTCGTTACTTTTAATTTTTAATAGCTGTACAGTATTTCATTATATGCACATACCAGGTTTAATTAACCAGTACTGTACTGTTGAATGTTTAGGTTGCTTCAATCTTTTATCACTATAAACAATCATGAAATGAATATGTTTCCATATATTTTGTATTCATATGTGCTAGTATATGTGTAGGACAAATTCTTGGAAGTGGAATCTTTGAGATAGAAGGAATATGCATTTATAATTTTGAAAAATACTGCAAATTATCTTCCAAAGGATTTTATTTTCACTATCCCATCCCTGATGTCTAAAATGAACTACTCCTCGTATCCTCACTAATGCAATACAATGCAATATGAAACTAATTTATCTTGTCATTCTGATGTGTGGATATGAACTATCTCTAGAGTTTTAATTTGCATTTCTATTGTAATGAGTGAGACTGGACTTTTTCATATGTTTAAGAATTCTATATCTTCCTATGAACTATTTCTTAATTATTTTTCAATTTTTCTATTGAACTTTTAGTTTTTCTTATATTTTATTATATCTAATAAATTAGGAAAATGAGTCTATTCTCTATTCTATATAATACTTTTTCTTAGATGCCTATTTTAATATTTGTTATTTTTCCCCCAGATTAAAATATTATTTAAATAAATATATTGATAGCTTTTATAATCACTGGATTTTATGTCATGCTTAGCAAGGTCTTCCACTCTCTACAGTGTATATAAGCTAGGCACAGTGGCTTATGCCTATAGTCCCAGCTACATGACAGGACTGTTTGAAGCCATGAGTTCAAGCCCAGCCTGGGAAACAGCAAGATCCCATCTGTGTGTTGTGGGGGGGGGTTGGGGAAGCATGGTAGCATGGTGCCTGTAGTTCCAGATACTCAGAAGGCTGAGGCGAGAGGATGGCTTGAGCCCAAGAGTTTGAGACCAGCCTGGGCAATATAGGAAGACTCTCTTTCTCTCCCTCTCTCTCTCTCTCTCTCTCCTCTCTCTCTCTGTCCACACACACACACACACACACACACACACACACACAGTTTCTTCTAGCCCTTCTCTGATTTCTTTCCTTTTTTTTCTCTATTGTTTTTTAATGTTTACTGAACAATCCATTTTATGCCACTGATCAGCAATGCCACTTTAATAGTAGACTAAATATGTGTGTATTTGGATGTATTTCTAGACTGGATTATAGTCCAGTTATTTGTCTGTCTATTGATATGCCACCACCACACTATTTTAATTTCTAATTTCTTCATAATGTATTATCTAATAGGACTAGGTCTCATTCAATACTTTTCTATTTCACAATTTTCCCTGGCCATTATTTCTTCCTAGTTCTTACATATGAACTTTCTATCAGTTTATCTAGCTCCAATAAAACAAATCCTGAGGCCTGGCATGGTGCTCATGCCTGCAATCCCAGCACTTTGGGAGGCTGAGGTGGACAGATCACTTGAGGTCAGGAGTTCAAGACCAGCCTAGCCAACATGGTGAAACTCTGTCTCTACTAACAAATACAAATATTAGGCAGACATTGTGGCACATGCCTATAGTCACAGTCACTCAAGAGGCTGAGGCAGGAGAATCACTTGAACCTAGGAGACTGAGGTTGCAGTGAGCCAAGATCCCTCCACTGCACTCCAGCATGAGCCACATAGCCAGACTCCATCTCCAAAAATAAAAATAAATCCTGGGACTATTTTAATTATAATTATATTAATTGCCTACATTAAATTAAGGAAAATTGATATAATTATGAGTCTTTCTAAAAATAAAGTATGTTTTCATTTGGTCAATTCATATTTTGAATCTCTCATTAACATTTAAAAATGTTCTTTACACAAATCTTGCACATTTCTTGTTTAAGCCTAGTTTTTAGTTATTTCATATTTTTTCTTTGATATTTGGAAAAAGATCTTTCCTTTCATTATAAAATTTAACTTGTTGAGATTCATATGTATGAGACTTATTGATTTTTGTATGTTAAATATGTATTCAGTATTCTCTTTTCCAGGAAAGACCAATGGATGGCCCCAAGATACAGCAGTATAGAAAGTCACAAGGGAAGTAGGAGGAAAGGATACAGACATATTTGCCAATTTAAGAATATCAGGTTTCTCCTTCAGACCCTGAATATTAAAAGGTATTTTTTTATGACTAAGCAAAAGAAAATCTAGACAGTAATCTTATTTGACAAACTAAAAATATGAATGATTCCAAAGGGTTTAGACAAACTCACAATTTATAGCTCAATAAAGAAAAAAATGATGTAATGTGTTTTGCCCGGCATTTGAAGCTTTCCCTTGGAGGGCCCAGCTTCCTGGCCTGTTCATCTCCTCATACACTCCAGCTTCCCTGCATCACCTCCTATACCAGTCATGATGGTCTCCTTCCTGTGCCTGATCCCCGCTACCACTGCTTGGTGTGCCAACAAAGCTGTACTTGTGTACCACTGCTTATAGTACCTCTCCTAGGATAGGGTCCTGCTAAGTCTCCTCTGTGACGCATTTGTGTACCCTCACTGTTCATAGTCTTTGAGACATAGTCCTTGAGACTACTCAGTAATTGTTCATTGGACTCTAAATAATTACCAGATTTTGAAGTTGAACATTCCAATATTCAGGTTCCATCTATGCCAATTACTGGATAAGTTCAGCTTAGATACATTCTAAGAGCTTCGGTTTTTCTCTTATGTAGAGTGAGGGCTATATGTGACCTGTCTCTCACCCATGGTCATTGTCAGGATTAAGTATTCCTTAAAATATATCTAAACTATAAAGTGGTATCCAAATATCACCTGTAAGGAATAACCTACAGACTAAAAATCACTCTACAAAGAGAAAAGAACAGAGCTCTTTTCCCTCCTACTCTGGGATGTTTTCAGAAAGGTGACAGAGAGGAGTAATTGTTCTCCTTTTGTTATTCAACTGATAGGGTCAGGTAGGCAGTAGGCTGTATTCCTCTGCCAAGAATAGTAAATAGGCATTGTCACGAGTACCAGTGCTAAATCGATTATGAATGCCTGCCTGAACACCGTGTTAGAGGTCTGAAGACCCATCTGAGTAGAGCAGTCAGACGCTGCGATCAGTTAGTAATGCTGCATGAGCACAACAAGGAGGATGGCAGCACTAATGCCACACGTCTGCTTTTCTGTCCTCAGTTTTGGGTTCCCATCATCGGAAAGCAGTATTTGACCTGCTACTGCTATTGACCTTGTGATAGTTTTCCAATTTTGCTCCATCACCATAGCCTGATTGTGTCTTAATACTGATTTCAGTTTTATTTATTCCTTCAGTCTTTGACTAGAAATATAGGCCACCTTCTAGGGAATTCATCTCAGTGGGCACATTTCAGTCATGTCAGCAATGATCTATTGTTCTTACAATGTTCAGGACACTCTGTGCTGGGGGCATGGGAAAACCAATGGCATTTATTGATAGCTCCTACATGCCAGGCACTGTATCAGGCACTCTATGAGGTTTTTGTTGTTGTTTTTCACCTCATCCTCAAAAACTTCTACAAAGTTAAGTCTTATTCTGGCCATTTTACAAATAAAGAAACTAAAATTATTGAGGTCAAGCAGAACTTTTTCACTGCAGTGAAAACTGAAATGTCTCATCCTCAAGGGGTCTCTGACTGTGCTATACCCATTCCTCCACTACAAACGTAGAGGAGCTTATTGACTGCTGAGTCAGCTGACATACAAGTCCTCTCCCTGAAAATACTGGAGTAATCCCAACACCTGCACCAGACCTTCCAGTTAGGAGACTTTCCGTTGTCTTGGCATAGCAGAGAGCGACCGCTAAAGCAGAATAAGCCTTAGGGCCTTTGCAAGATTTCCTGATAGTCTAAATTTACACTGCAGAAGCCCCAAGCAGCTATTTTATTTACAGCACTCTGGATTTCAATCTCTTAGTTACGTTACTCCCAGTTAAGCTGATGTATGCTCACAAAGCATCGTTATGTGATTTAATGACAGAGCATATTGAATTAATTATATGCAGACATTTTATAACATATTCTAGGTGCCTCACTAAAATTGGCACTGCTTTTTATAGATATACAAATGAGTGTGGCTATGCTATTGAAGTTTCATTCCTGAGAGATATCCCCTACTGAAGGTAAGATGCACGTGTTTCTACATGTATGCTTTTAAAATTCTGTGATTTAACAGTTACTTGCTCTCAGTAAACATTTAACTGACAGATAAGCCCTCATGTCTCTATCTCATGAAGCTGAATAAATTGGCCTGAATAAATTAAATCATATTCATACATTTATTAATTACTTTAGCTTTGCTGGTTATTGGTGATGGATGGGGTTAAAGGTAGGTCATCATTTCACAATAGCCACTACTACATTTGAGTAAGGGAGGTGATTAAAGTTTTCAAAAAAAAAACTAGAGGGATTTATATTTTAGCTGGAGTTAATTCCATGGCGAATCAAGTGACAAAAATACTCAGCTCTCCCTGAGGCAAACGAGGTTACTATGACCTCTTTCAAGTCACTAAGTGTTTCCTGGAAGTATAATTTTATATAACATTTTATCTTATTTTACTCCCAGAGTGCTTGTCTTTCCTGAGACTATTAAGCAGGTTTTCTTATACCTATTCTCCCCTTCTGCACCATTTCAGGGTCTAATCCTATATATCAGGTTTCTGTTGCTCCCACACTGCTCACTTCCACTCCCCAATCTTGTCACCCTCTGCCCAACCCCAGCCTCTCTATTCTTCACCCTCGTACTCCAACCCCCAGGATCCCCATTCTCCCTCCCTTGAGTAGTCCCTTGAGGCTTGACCTTCCTGCACCATAACCCCACCATCAAAACTCATCTGTCCTGTATCCTATTCTTTCCAGATTCCCCTCTCTAACAGAAAAATCTGACCAATAAGTTAATGCTAGTATAGGTCGTTGGTGATAGGTCAATGTGTTACATTTCAACAAAAAATTTTACGTTAAAATTGTTAAAACAACCCCACCGATTGACTGTGTAAAACAAAATACTTGTGGCTACAGAAAAGCAAGATGAATGAGAAGTCGTCTCCACTTTCTCATTTTTTTTTCTAGTCAAAATAACAAAATGACATCATGCAATGTGATCATCCACTCAGTCTTGACTTCAAATGAACTTGACTCTCCAAAATTAAATCTACCTTGGAAGGACAATGATCAGCTGCTACCAGCAGAGTTACTTGAAAGGAATATGCTGCCAATTCTGAAAGTAAATTCTAAAAGAGATAATCACTTTGGCACATCTGGACAGATGGGCTGAAATCTAAGTTTGCTGGATGGCTAATATTAAGTGCCTCAAAATATTTCTAAGTCTCAGATTTCTCATCTGTGTACAGGGAATAAAATTATCCACCTCATAGATGAAATATAAAAGATTTAACAGCAGATAGAAGTGTCGCAAATAATGCCCTTTCTTCTTAACAAAATATTTCAAGCAAGACAGCATCCTAAATAAGTATAGTTTCCTGAGTTGACCCTCCTGTTTATAATTACATCATTGTAAGTTTGTTTAAACATTACTTTTTTAAGAGACAATGTCTCTCTATGTTGCCCAGGCTGAGCTCAAACTCTTGGAATCAATGAATCCTCCCACCTTGGCCTCCTGAGTAGTCGGGACTACAAGCACATACCACTGCACCTGGCTTAGAGAACAGTTTTTAAAAGGTGATATTTCTTTGTAGTTATGCCTCCTACAAGCAGCCAAAGACCCATATGTTGTCAATGTGCCACTAAACTGCACATTCAAAAAATCACTCACTGATCTGAAAGCTCCGCACAAAGCAGAACAGCTGAATATTGGGACTGAGAGGTAGGAGTAAAATATGAAGCCTGCATCTCAGGTCTCCCCTGGATGAATCTAGGTATGAGCAGTTCTCTGCTTGTAAGTCAAGGTCAGGGTCAGGTGGGTATAATCCACACTAGTGGAGGTGAAAAATTTAAGTTTGGAGCTTTTCGGATACATCCTCAGTGACCACACGAGGGCTAATAGCTTTTAAAGATTTAATGAAGGGCAAGGGAACTGCTTTTTCAGGGCATAGTCGTGTTGTGCTTTGACACTATCTGGAGAGCTTACCAGTGATAAGTAGAAAATTCCATTTCAGCCTCTAACTATCTTGGGGCAAATTGCTGAAAATTCTCAAGGCTCAGTTTTCACATTGGGAGAGTAATAAGTTCATAGAGCTGTTATGAGAAATGACAGCGTGATTGGTTGGTTCATGAAAGCAGGGGTCCCCAACTCCCAGGCCATGGACTGGTACCTGTCCGTGGCCCATTAGGATCTAGGTGGCACAGCAGGAAGTGAGCAGCAGGCCCGCAGAATTACCACCTGAGCTCCACCTCCCGTCAGATCAGCAGCAACAGCACTGGATTCTCACAGGAGCACGACCCCCCTATTGTGAACTGCGCATGTGAGGGATCAAGGTTGCCCTTCTTATGAGACTCTAACTAACACCTGATCATCTGAGATGGAACAGTTTCATCCTGAAACCATCCTTGCCTCCCAGTCTTTGGAAAAATTGTCTTCCACAAAATCAGTCTCTAGTGCCAGAAAGGTTGGGGACTGCTACATTAGAGGACATAACATATCTGTTTAAAGCAGGAAGTATAGCCCCTGGCACATAATAAGTGGTCAGCGAACCCTGGTTTCCTTTTTGCATCTAGTCCTAATCTCACATTGACGATCAATTCTACTTCTAGCCAAATAACTTTGCATCCACTGATATAATTTTAGAGGTAATAGGAAATTCCCAGAAAAACAAAACAATCTACCAAATCATGGCTGATTTGCACATTCTTTTCCATCAGAGTCACTCACCTGACTCACTCCTTTATTTCACTTAAAATTCTGTGCTTATGTCCTCCTCCTCAGAGACATCTTCCCCGCCCACCCTATCTAAGATAATTCCACTTCATATCACTCTTGATCTCCTTATCCTGCTTATTTTTTTCACAGCATTTATCACTACCTGAAATTAACATACATGTATTTGTTTATTTCCTACCTTACTCCACTAATATGTAGGCTCAGTAATGGCAAAAATTTTGTCCATCTTGTTCATGGCTGTTCTCCTAGCACAATATTCAAAAGACCATCTGGAAGCCAGGTGTGGTGGCTTATACCTGTAATCCTAACACTTTGGGAGGCCAAGGCAGGAGGATCACTTCTTGAGCACAAGAGCTTGAGACCAGCCCTGACAACTTGGCAACAGCTATCTCTACCAAAAAAAAAAAAGCTAAGCACATAATACATGCCTTTAGTCCTAGCTACTCTGGAAGCTGAGGCAGGAGGATTGCTTGAGCCCAAGAAGTCAAGGCTGCAGTGAGCTGTGATTGCACCACTGCACTCCATCCTCAGCAACAGAGCAAGACCCTGCCTCAAAAAAAAAAATAAAATAAAACAAAGCAGTGCCTGAACACATTTGATAGGTGCTTATGTATTTGCTGAATAAAGTCTTTTAAATTTTTATTAAAATTATATTTTTAAGGTGCAAAATGTGATGTTTTGATATATTGGTACATATACATAGGAAATTACTGCAGTCAAGCTAATTAATATTTTACGTGTGTATTTCTAGAATACAGTACTAACTATACTCCCCATGCTGTACATTAGGTCTTTAGAACTTATGAATCCTACATAGTAACTTTGTACTTTTTGACTAATATCTTCTCATTTTCTACTATCTTTCACCTCTGGTAACCACCATTCTACTCTTTGCTTCTATGAAATTGAATTTTTTAATTTCACCTGTGAGTGAAATCACACAGTATTTTTCTTCCTGGATAGGGGTTATTTCACTTAGCATAATGTCCTCCAGCTTGATCCATATTGTTGCAAAAGGCAGGATTTTCTTTTTTTTTTTTTTTAGGCTGAATAATATCCCATTGTGTGTGTGTGTGTGTGTATGTGTGTGTATCAATTTTTTTATACATTCATCTATCAGCAGACACTGTTGTTTCCATATCTTGGTTATTGTGAACAGTGCTACAACAAACATGGGAATGAAGATATTAATATCTCCTTGACATTACTGATTTCATTTCCTTTGGGTATATACTCAGAAGTGAGATTGCCGGATCATGCGATGAAAATAGTTTTAATTTTTTGAGGAACTGCTATACTGTTTTCCATGACTGTATACTTGTTATCTTATGACCTTTTGATAACAGCTATCCTAACAAGTGTGAGGTAATATCTCATTGTGGTTTTGATTTGCATTTTTCTGATGATTAGCGATGTTAAGCACCTTTTCACCTATCTATTTGGCTAACACCTAGAACCTGGAACCATAAAACTCCCAAAAGAAACAAAAGGAACAAGCTCACTCTCTCTCTCTCTCTTTTTTTTTTTTTGAGGCAGAGTCTCATTCTGTCACCAAGGCTGGAGTGCAGTGGTGTGATCATGGCTTGCTGCAGCCCTGACTTCCCTGGCTTGAGTTCATGCAGTGGCATGAATATGACTTGCTGAAGCCTCAACCGCCTGGGCTCAAGCCATCCTTCCACCTCAGCCTCTGCATAGCTGGGACTATGGTTTGTGCCACCACACCCAGCTAATTTTTTTGCTATTTTTGTAGAGATGGGGTCTCACCATGTTTCCTAGGCTGGTCTTAAACTCCTGGACTCAAGTGATCCTCCCACCTCAGCGTCCCAAAGTGCTGGAATTACAAGCATGAACCACCATGCCCAGCCAAGAACAAGCTCCTTGACATTGGTCTTGGCAATGATTTTTTTTTTGGCTGTGACACAAAAAGTACAAGCAACAACAGCAAAAACAAACAAGTGGGACTATATCAAACTAAAAAGCTCTGCACAGCAAACTAAACAATCCTTTGTGAAAAGGCAACCTATGGAATAAGATAAAATACTTGAAAACCGTAAACTGATAAGGGTTAAGATCCAAATTATATAAGGAACTCAGTCTACTCAATTGCAAAAAATAAATAACCTGATTAAAAAAATTGGTGAAGGACTTGAATAAACATTTTTCCAAACAAGTGATGTTTTAAATTCTACAACCAGCCTTAATTTCTTTCTCTTAATGCTTTATTTTTAACAGGAACCGTAATATATCAAGTGCTAACTTGATCCCTTATCACCTTACGTGTATAACTAATTTAATCTTCTGAACACCCTGACAAAGAGTCTCTCTTTGTCCTAACTCTGGGCTCCTTTAGCCCTGTAGGCCTCAATCTTCAGTATTCATCTTTGCATTGCTCAATTTTAACAAGAATCCTGGTAAGTCAGTTTAGTGAGAATGCTTCACCCTTCATATCTGATCATCCTTGATATCTGATCAAATTCCTTATCTCCCACTATCCCCAAGTGATATCCGATCACCTTGATCTGCCTTCAGTAAGAATGCTCTTAGGTTATTTAGCCAGAATCCTCCCTTACTCCTGGTGATTAAAAAAAAAAAAAGAGTCAAACTCTGTGAAATATTTGAAGGGATTTACTCTGAACCAGATACGAGTGACCAAGGCCCCAGGCACAGTCTCGACAGGTCCCGAGAAGATGTGTCCATGGTGGTTGGGTTATAGCTTGATATATTTCAGGGAGACAAACTACAAGCAGAGATATAAATCAGTACATGTAAGGTATACATTGATTCAGACCAGAAAGGTGAGACATCTCAAAGCAGGGGCTTCTACCATCATAGGTGGAGTTAAAGGTTTTTCTGGTGGCAATTGGTTAAAAAAATTAAGCTCTGTGCCTGAAGAGCTGAGGCCAACAGAAAGTTGTTTGTGGCTGATATAAAGGGAATTGTAGAAGCCAAGTTTCTTGTCATGTAGATGAAGCCTCCAGGTTAGCAGGTTTCAGGGAACAGATGGTAAATATCTCTTGTTAGACCCTAAAAGGTGCTACACTCTTAGTTAACTCTCTCCTGGATCAGGAAAAGACATGGAAAGGGAAGGGGTTTCTCTACAGAATGTAGATTTTCCCCACAAGAGGTAGCTTTGCAGGGCCATTTCAAAATATGTCAAATAAATATATCTGGGGGCCAGGCACAGTGGTTCACACCTGCAATCCCAAATTTTGGGAGGCCAAGGCAGGTGGATCACCTGAAGTCAGGAGCTTGAGACCAGCCTGGTTAACATGGCAAAACCCTATCTCTACTAAAAATAAAAAGATTAGCCAAGCATGGTGGCAGGTGCTTGTAATCCCAGCTACTTGGGAGGCTGAGGCAGGGAGAATTACTTGAATCCAGCAGGTGGAGGTTGCCATGAGTGGAGTTCACACCACTGCACTCCATCCTGGGTAACAGAGCAAGACTACATCTCAAAAAAAGTACATTTTGGGGTAAAATACCTCAATTTGTTTCAGGGCTTGCTGCCTGTCATGTGATGCTATAATAGATTCAGGTTAGAATTTGGTATCTTATTGCTACAAACAGTCTATTTTGTCAGTCTTAAGATCTCTATTTTAATGTTAATGCTGGTAAGTTGTGCCTGAATTACAAAGGGATGAAATAATGAGGTATGTCTGATCCTCCCTTCCTGTCATGGCCTGAACTTGTTTTTCAGGTTTACTTTGGAATACCTTTGTCCAAGAGAAGATTCTATTCAGTTGGTTGATGGGCCTAGAATTTTATTTTTGACTTATGCCCCCAATGTTTTCTCCTAGTAATTTTTCATCCACTGACTACTACCCTGCTCTTTGGCTATAAATCCTCACCTGTGCTTGCTGTATTCAGAATTGATTGTAGTGCTATACTAGGCTAGAAACATTTTCCCCTATTGCAATAGTTCCTAATTAAAATTTGCTTTTACAACTTTAATTACTATGCACCTCTAGTTGTTTTTTTGTTTTTTTTTGGCAGTCCTTTGTGAGACAGAAACAATTATGATCCCGTAATATAGGTGAGGAAACTAAGGTTTAGAGGGGAAGTCTTTCTCAAAGGCAGAAGTGCAGAGGCAATTAATCCTAGGTTACTCGACTATATAATTATCTGTACCTCTAATTTCCCCCCACCCCTTCTTGCTTCTACACTTAAATAAGCCTGATGAGATATTGCAGCATTTTGCCAAATGGTGCTCCACCCTGTTATCATTTCACAGCCAGAGCTCTCTTCCTCCTTAATGCTGAGATGTTTTCTCTTTGCAATTTACCGTCTCCAAGACAGTGTAGCTCTGGGGAATTGGTGGTTTGACAATACTTTCCTTGGATGTAAAAGAGGTCAAACACAGGATAAGAAATTGCCAGAGGTTGTATTGTTGTTGTTGTTGTTGACTCCAGCCTTATTTCTTTTTACATTAGTGAAAGTTGAGGAAAAGTGCTAGATGATTGAATTTGGATATCACCTGTGCAGTCACAGCACTCAGCAGGACAAACCACAGCCAGCATGTCACTATAATCACAGCAAATGGGACATGGATGTTTAGCAAAGGAAAGAATAAGAATAACAAGGCACTAGAATCGGCTCTATATGTAGGTGGGAAGGAAGATGATTTCCATGTTTTAATTTGAGAGCTAATATAGACTGCTTGTTTCAAACAATCAGTCTTAAATCTTAGTTTGAGATTTCCCCATTAGTGTCATTTCACTTCCAGGAAGAGATTGTCTCCTAAAGTCTCCCTTGCTTGAGATGGCAGGAAGGCCACATTAAGCGTGGATTAGCTCACTGTTGCCATAGCAACTAGAAGCAATGCTCTGAGGGGATGAAACATTGTGCAGGTAAATTTTCATGAGGAGAAAAATGGACAGAGTGAGAAGTTAGACAAGGTGGCACCATAATTGGTAGCCCTGGGCAGCCATGAGGCAGGCATCTAAAAAACAAAAAGGTTCTTTTCATTTTAGTCAGGTACAATCTTAAATTTCTCCATCACCAAGTTAGGCATTGCAACCTTGAAATGGCTGGCTATTGTTATCTTTAACCATTGCATGGATTATTAAAACTCTCAGCCTCTTCATCTCTAGTCCATTTCCAAGACAAATGTAATTTAAGTTTCCTGAGCAACAGCAAAAAAATTGGAATCTGCCTCCAGCCTTGTATATGGAATGCAAAGACGATTGACCAGATAACAGGATCTTTCTTACTGTGTTCCCAGATACTCATGTAGCACAATAGATTGTAGGAGTGAATAGATTGTAGTTCTAAATAAATAATAAACACATGAAATTTTAAGAAAGTCATTATCTTTCCAATGAAGGTTTCCAATGCAAAAGTAAATCTTACACATATAACATCACAGAGCAGGGAGGAACCTTAAAGGTCTTCTAATTCTATCCCCTCCTTTTACGGAGGAGAGGACTGAGAGCCAGAGAGGTTAATTATATCCTCTAGCCATCTAATCACTCTGTCATTTCTAATTATTGCTAAGAAAAAAATCCAGAGATTCCCAGTGCCCTCCATTTGTGTGCCCTGAAAAAATCAGTTTGCCTATCAGCAGGAAATGTCAGCATCAAGGCCAAGAATGTTCAATTTGTTAATACAAATAATAAGAGCTGACATGTATTGATCACTTACCATGTGCCAGGCATGGGGCTAAATGCTTTACAACTTGTATTTTACTTAACTCCCAAATAGTCCTGTATAGTGGTTTACCCCATTTTACAGATAAAGCATCAGAGCTGAGAGAAAAGCTAAGTAACTTGTTTATAGTTGAACAACTACCAAGGACACACTAAAGATCTGACTCACAGTTATTGCTTCTTACCATAACTCTAAACCCTATTTGTTGGCTATTTCCATGTCTCTCTTTCCTGTAAGAAAACCAGAAATCAATAATTAACTGCATTCATGAGTTTAATGGCTCCCTCTAACAGCTAAAGCCACATCCAAGGAAAGTCATCTAACTCTAACCATCTCATCATATTCCCTAAGAACGTCTTAGAGAAATTACTTTTTTCTGATTATAAATGTAAATCGTATTCAGTACACAAAATTTTAAAACACAGACAGCATAAAGAAGGAAATTAAAATTTCCTTTAATTATACGAAGAATCACATGCAAGAAAATCTTTGTTTTATACTTCTATCTCGAAAACCACTATATTCCTCAATAGCCTTTAGTATTTTCTACATATGTTACTTTCCTTGGGGATATTCATTTAGTGAACCACTGTTGCCAAACATTATTTACTTTAGTTCATTCATTTACTCAGTGAAGATCTATTGCTCAAATGTCTGCTCTGTGCCAGGCACTCTGCTAGTTACTAGAACTCACTGATGGTGACAGATAGACCCAGGTCCTGGCCTCATGGAACCTACGGATTCCTTCTCTGAAATAAATTTTCAGTGCATTTCACCTTAATTAGCTTCAAAAGATACAGATGCTTTCAGTTCATATGCCCAGCTAATTTTTTCCCTCAGTGTGATAGATGAAGGCTGATATGAAGACAGGTCTTACGGTATCTTAACTGACACAAAGCAATTAGAAATTATCTTAAATTGGGCTGGGTACAGTGGCTCATGTCTGTAATCCCAGTGCTTTAGGAGGCCAAAGTGGGAGACTTGCTTGAGGCAGGAGTTTGAGACCAGCCTGAGCAACATAGCGAGACCCTGTCTCTACAGAAAAAATTAAAAACCAGCCAGGCATGGTGGCACACATCTGTAGTCCCAGTTACTGAGGAGGCTGAGGTGAGAGTGATTGCTTGAGCTCAGGAGTTGGAGGTTGTAATGAACTGTCATCACAACACTGTACTCCAGCCTGAGTGACAGAGGGAGATGAAAGAAAAAGTAAAGAAAAAAGAAAAGGAAAGACAATAAAAGAAGAAAGAAAGAACTTAAAATTGCAGGTCTTATGAGGTCTTATCAAGAGAGAAAACAGTAAGGCTGAGTGCTGAGACAAGTCCTAACATGTGTGATTAATTATATTGTTTACCGAGAATGATGGCAAGGAAAACTGCGCCGGTCCCCCAAGCAGAAAACTGTTTGGGGGTTTTCCTCTTGGGAGGCCGACGCAGTTTTCCTTGCCATCATACATATACCGGTATACATATACTGTTTATTAAAGTAGTAAATCAGTATATCATACACTGATTTAACTAGTTCTTTAAGCATAGGATATGTGACCCTGCCCCTGTGGCTCCCTCGTGGAGAATGCTTTCTGGTTTTGCCCCCGTGGCTCCCTCGTGGAGAATGCTTTCTGGTTTGTCTTTGATCAATGGTAAGCAGGCACCACTGCCTGCCTAATTTATCTTGGCTCTATGAGAAAACACAGAACACCTGCCTGTTGATAATAATCACCTGTTCAGAGAGAATAAATACGTGGGTCAGCGTCTGCTCAAGGCTTTCAGCTCAGAAGGCTGTTAGCCCGCTGTTGCATTCTCTGTCTCTCTCTTTCTTTCTGTTTTTTGATACCTTCAACGCCGCCTGGATTGGGGTCTCCACGACCCAGTTGGTCTCTGTAGTTGAAATTTTAGGAATTTCCTACCTTAAAAATTCTTCTGTCTAAAGTTTTAAACACTCTCTCGATAGTAAATTGGCAGCTTTGTGAAGAGGGATTAGGAAGGGGCCTTTGTGCTTGGAATTCCTGTAGCCTAGACAAAATTTGCCCTTAGTTAAGTTGCTGAAGTGACTGAAATGTGAGACTAAAACTTATTTTAAACCACCGGTAACAGGGCCTCCTTTGCTATGAATAAGTGTTATCAGGGTGTGGCTACCAGAAGCCAAAAGTCTGTGGGGATGGAGGAGAGGCCTCATAAGTCGGAGGAGAGCTCCGTCTTCATTTCCTATGGCTGCTATAATTGCAACAAACTTAGTAACCTAAAACAACACAAATTCATTTTCTTTTAATTCTAGAAGTCACTACTGCTCAAGTAGAGTTGGCAAGTGAATTGAGTTCTATTAGATGTCCCTGCATTAGAGTGCATGCCCTTCTGTTTCCAGACACTAAGGAAAATTCTTCCTACTGCAGTCTAGCAATAAAACGATCTAATGCTTAGAAAACCACTTGAGCTCAATTTCTGGAGCTGGCAAAATCCTTGGAGAGACTTGCTCAGCAATGAAGCAGATCCTTCAGTTTTCCTATTTTCTATCTTAAGACTTTGGGGATTCTATCTAGTCTATGCCTTTAGCTCCTCGTCTGGAGGTGCCGATGGTAGGGGCTGCTTCCTCTTTCTTCAACAGGACTTCTATGCTTTGAATTCTTGAATTAGATGTGCAGCCCCACCCCCAACTTCTGCTTTTTCTTCCTTAATTATGTAGCTTTCCTTTATTTTCATCAAACCACAATCCTCCTAGGCCCCCAAGAGCACCCTCCCCAGGGAACAATACTTGACAACACTGTCAAATTCTTAAAAGGCAGGGAAGGGTAAGAAACACACTCACCCGTCCCTGTCGTTTTTTTTTTTTTTTTTACCTCGTGATTTCCACTCGCAATAAGCAGCCTTAGAGGTTATCAAACACCTCACTGTGCTCTGACAGTTATTCCATTAACGCTTCTGCCTGGCATAATTCGGGATTGTACTCCAACTCCACAAACATGGCTCCTCCACCGCGCTCAGGCACTGGCTTGGTGTAAAGCTTGTTAGGAGGAAAACCCAACTCAAACAGCTCAGCCACAGGTGAGCGAGCCAATCACACACGGGAGGGGCAGGAAACCAGGCGCTCGCTTTTTATTGAAAAGGTTCACGCAGCTGACTTCCCCAATTTTTAGAGGGGATCACAGGGAGATTTTTCGCTTTGGACCAAAGCCATCTGGAGCTTGCAAAATCCTGGAAGAGACCGATTCAAAAGAGATCTCTTCGGTCTCCCTATCTTCTGTCTCACGCCTCAGTCCCGGTCAATAACCCAGCTGTACGCTCTGCAGCGAAGCACATTCATCCCGCTTTGTGTCTGGATCTCGGGCTTCAGAGGGGGTTTTCAGCTTGTATACAAACTGATTGCCTTCCCGCAAGGTTCCCGCGCGGGAACGCCCACCTGAGCGCTTACTCTTCAGCGGCGAGTGCAGGAACCTGCCTGGGTCAAGCCAAGTGCACAGGGGTCTGAACTGCCTGCAGAAACGCACCGTACTGTCACCACCCGCTAGGCCAGCGGGTCGGACTGAGAGAACAGCCTGCAGCGGGGAGGGAGGAGCCCAGAGCCTCTGAATAGGAGAGGGGTGAACCTGGGGGCAGAGGAGGTTGCAGGGGTGCTGAGAAGGCGCACGACTCCAGGCAGGGCATCTGTGACTCAGCAGAATTTAATGGCAGAGCCCTGAGGGGTGTGAGTGCAGAACCCCAGGCTGGGCCCCTGAAAATTACCATGGCATTTGTTCATTCGGCCTCTATCGTTAGAAAACTCGAGGTGCTAGTTTCATTTTGAGAATTTTTAGGAAACCACAAAATACAAATCTGTGCATATCCTCCAGTCAGAAGACGCTACTAACATTGTGCAATGTTCGTTTCAAGTCTTGTTTTGAAACCATAAAAGAGCATAACCCAAGAAGGTGGACGCTACTTTCCTCCCTTTATCCTTCCCCTGGCCCAGAAACCACTTGTAACACCTGAACTCACCTCCTAATCACTTTGCCTCCTACCCATATAATATACCAATATAGGGAATATGTAACTTGGAAGCATATATTTAATAACTAGTATCACTGAGCTTTTCTGCAGACTTTTTCAGTCCGTATTTGGTATTTTGCTGATTTCATGTTCTATCTACAGAGATCTAGTTCACTCATTTTAACCATGATATGGCATTGGGTCCCGTGATTTCTTAGTCTCCACCTGGCCCTTAACACTATGCCAGCGGTTCTTGAGCTGCATATTAGAATCACCTGGGGTGCCTGGGCAATGTTAATGCAGGTGCCTGGGTCCGTTCTAGTGTGAAATCATTGGTGTAGGGTTGGGCTGGACATCACTTTTTGTTAGAAATCTCCTTAGATGGCTTTAGTATGCAATTAGGATTGAGAACGCTATCCCCTCTGGATTCTGTGATTCCTGTAAGGAGAATTGCCAATGCCCACTATGCCTCTCCTGGGTACAACCAGTTTTAAATCTTCCAACAGATATCAATGTGAATTTTCTAGGGATACTCCCTGAAATCTGTTAACTATGTCCCAGGGGTAGCAAAAGTCTCCCTCCCTTTATCTTACTGCTAAATGAAAGTAGCTTATGAGCCCTGGTAATTGACCTACCTTCACCTCTCTTCCCTGGAAGAGGGAAGATTTGAAGTTTTTTTAGTTGTGTTGCAGCCTGAGAAAATGTCAGGTAATTCTGCAGAAAACTTTCTGCCACCTTCCCTCATTTTATTTGTGCTAGGCTCAGCCTAACACAGAAAGACACTTTCTAAACTCCCATTTTTAGCTTTGCTGGAGAGAAGAATGGTGAAAACCTGGACTCGCTCACTGGGAGGAACAGAGTTCAGGCACTAGGTGATCTTGATATTTTATATCCTTGTTTTTTCTTTATGCTAGCCACAGAGGAAATTACCTGGAAAGAATTACATAAGGTGTAGCTTAACTCCCTGCCCTTTAATGCATTCAACAAATATTTACCGAGTGCTTGGTAGATGCTAGCCGCTGTCCTAAGTCACTGGGACGCCATGGGCCCAACAATTGGACTTTGCCCTCCAGTTTGGGATATAGGCTAGTAAGCAGACAGCTAAACAATATGTAGAAAACGTGCTGCAGCAGAGGGAAACACAAGATACTCGAAGAGCAGAAGAAACTAGAAAGAGGAAAATCAAGTTTTGTGGTCTCAGGAACACCCTGCAGGGGCAGTTTGCAAACGTGAATGTGCTTAGGATCACCTGGAGGACTTAAAATACAGCCTGCTGACCCTTACCTTTAGAGTATCTGACTCAATAGGTATAGTTTGATACCCGAGTTTGCATTTCTAGCAAATTCCTAGGCCATACTGATGCTGCAGGTCTGGAGATCACGCTTTGAGAACCACTGTCTTACAGGAACTGAAGTCCTGGCCTTTGCTACTCAAAGTACGGTCTGTAGGTGAGCAATATCACAGCATGGGCCTCGCCTAGGAGCTGATTAGAAATGCAGGGCCTCACCTAGGAGCTTATTAGAAATGCAGAATTTCAAGTCTTATCCCAGATGTACCGAGTCAGAATCTGCATCAAGATAATCAGGTTAATACTTACAGTGAGACACTGGTTCTCAAACTTGCCTGCACACTGAACTCACCTGGGGAGTTTAATCAAATCCCCATCCATGGATTCCCTTCCCAGAGATTCTGATTGGTACAGGGGATGAAAAGCTGAGGTTTCTAATGTGCAGTACACTTTAAGAACCACTGACCTAAAGTAAATGCATCCTGAGTAAGGGCACCACAAAGTGTTACAGGCAACAATGTGCAGAGGCTCAGTGGCAAGAGAAAAGTGGTTTAGTGAACGGAGGTGTGGGGGTGCATTGAGCTGAGTTAGAGGGTAAGTGATGGGTTTTGAGGCTAGAGGTTTTTCCCTGATAATCGAACACAATTTGTTTTAAAAATGATCAGTTGACCGTGCGGAAATAGGCTTGGGGGTATGAAAAATGCCTGGTGTTAAGATTGAAATTTAACTATAAATATCTATTGTTGCTCTTAATTACTCATTTCTGGGAACAGTGCTCTTTAAAGATAAGGGCTAAAGGATAGGAGTGGAGGCAAAAACAGTACTGAAGGGTAGCAGAGTATGCCACCTTAAAATATGCCACTTTAACATAATTATTTTGAGCTGAAGCTCATTGAGAAGCAGATACAAGAAAAGCTTTCTGCCTAAAACCAGGACATAAATTTATGAAGGTGTTCCCACTCCACTCTACCTGAAAGAACAAATTAATCACTAAGACAACTCTAGACCTTTGTCAGCCCAGAGGCAGACCTTGTTAAAAACAACCCTTATTTTAGTTTCCCTAACATATTTACCTGGCCATAATTTACCAGTGCCTAGAAGCTCAAAGTCCTTTTCCCTTGTCTTGGCCCCTTCTCTACATATTCATTGTTCTTAAGATGCTATAGAAGCCCAAATTCTAACTATCCCTTTAAGTTACTGAGTATTTCCTTGGGCATGGGCTTTGAAAATACTATTTTTTCTAGTTAATGTGACTTTTGTCTAGTTTACAGGCCCCCAGAAGGAGAAACAAAGAGGGGTAGAGGAAGAAGCTACTGTTTCTTCACCTATAATACCAATCTATAAAGTTTCACTTTAGCACTTTGGTTTCCATTGTTTGGTTTAACCAATATTTACTGAGCATTATGTACCAAGCCCACTGCTGCAGGAGCTGAATCCAGAGCCCTAATACCCTCCCTTAGCAAAGAGTTGAAAGTTGGGGGAACTCGGACAGTGATTTTTCTAAAAAGCTTTAGTTTGAGTCTGGTTGAAAATTTGACAGTACTGTTTAATGGGAGGATTCTGTGCCATCCAACTCCACTTAAGCCCTTAGCTAAGCCATCAAATGGCCCCATTCATGCTGCAGCTGCAGGATTCCTGAGGCCATGCCAGTGGGCCCCAGGAATGCAAACGAGGGCTCCGTCGTCTTGGCTTCTGATACCCTGTGAGCCTTTGAGGAAGAACAAGTAAGCATTTGTTTAGAGGAAGGTCCACAAAGGCACCACAGGAGAGGGAATTGAATGCCCCATGGGATTCCAGGCCAAATGCAAAAGGCTGGTGTAATCTCTGCCACCACAGCTTGTGTGACCTCACTAGCTTGCTGGCAGTGGAGGCAGCTGATAGCCCAGCCTGTTGAGGCAGGGTCCCTAAACAGAGCAGGGGTGGCAGCACTTCAGGAATAGTCTGTACTGTATTACCCACCAGGTAAGGACTTTATATGAAGCCAAGCCCTGTGAAAGAAGCAAAGACAGACTGAAAGGCAAGAAGGGATAAAAGCATTTTTTTCCTGGAATCTCTGGGCCATTCCTCCCCATCTCCTCCCAAGAGGGAGATAGTGAAAAACACGGGTTGCAGGTAGAAGAGCCTTAAAAGGCCTACAGAAAGCAGCAGAAAATCAAATCATTTCTAGATCATTCTTTGAAATTCAGTTCTCCCGGTAACTCGGATATTGTCGATTTGCTCTTGAAGTCTGATTTTGCTATAGTTACCAGTGATAATGCTTTTATTACCCATCGTGGAGCAGCACCCCTAATGTCACTCTGGCTATCGGCACTTTTACAAATTATAGGGTGACTTAGATCATGCGTATAGAACAATTAGCCTCGGCACTGTTGACATTTTGGACCACATAATTGCTTTGTTGTGGGGGCTATTCTGTGCATTTTATCTGTTTACTACGATCTTGGCCTCTATTCAGATGCCAATAGCGCCCCTCATGGTCATGCTGTTGAAAATATCTCCAAGGATTGCCACCTGTCCCCTGGGGACAAAATTGGCCTCCATTAGGAACCACTGGCATAGAGTAAAGGTGGAAGATGATTGTTTTGAAATCCTTCAAGGGAACAAAAAAGGAATTGTTAGTCTTTGTTGCTTACAATTAGTAGTTTCCCTACAGAAATATTCTTTAATACCTGTAGAGTTGACGATTTTAACTTCAACATAAAATAGAAGTCCTACATACTAAGAAAACAGCAAGCCAGTTATTGGTTCAGTTTGGTGTTCACTGGACAATTGTCTTTGCTTTGACTATGTGCTTACTCTTCAGGTGCTCATGCAATCCATACACTGTCAGAATAATTTAATGCCCAAAAGATTGCCTGTGGGAGGGCTTTAATGGTGTCACACAGGAAAATAATGGAGCTTTAGAATACAGAAATTTTCAGTTGGACCTTAAGGTGGAAAAAATACTGTAGGAGCAACCTTGCATGGTTGGCTAATGAGAAAGTTCTTTCCCAAACCACCTTCTGCTTCTGGGTAACAAGTGGAAAGAGGTTGTCTGACACATTAAGGATGGTGTAAAATAGTTTTTCTATGAAGATGGGGATTCTCTTAGAAAACCTAGAGAAAGAGCTGGTTTTAGGCACAGGTTGAGCAGGGAGCCACCAGGGCATGGATTTTAAAAACACCTAAGAATTCTCCATCCTTGGCTTTGATTTCCACTACAGTATCACTCCTATGAACTACTCAAAATGCTTTGAATTTACAGAGTGCTTAAGTTTATCAAGCACTTTCACATGTCCTACATCTGGACCTCACCACTGTGTAGACAGTGAGGATTTTAAACCTATGTTTATAATAAGGATTTTAAAGCTCAAAGCCCAAGGTCTCATAGCCAAAACTCAAGTTCTGTCTTCCAAGGCCTCTTTCCATATGCTGCTTGATGGGCAGGTACAATGGCTAGGTAAGGAAGGTTGGCTCTGGATGTGCCTTTTAGACACCCCTCAGCATGATAGCTTGGATAGATTTAGCAGGTTAGATAGCTGGAGACTTGCCCAAAAAAAAAAAACTGGACTCAAAGGACAAACTGATGTATATCTTATATGGAAGTATCTGTTTTGGCCAGAAGAGGAAGATCAGGCATGACTAAGGAATTCTGATAGGCACATGGGGTCTAGAATTCTGTGTATGAAGCTGATGGACAAAAGCATGTGACCTGAGACTATGACCAATCTTGGAAAAAGGACGGTATCCAGCAGGTGACGCCAAACGCTAAGTGTCCATTATGCCTTTCAGCCAAGAGTAATCTGAGGATGGCATTTTACTGTTTCTTCTCAAGGGAATTGACTTTTCCTGAAAGTATCCATTTCAGCCAGCTAAGAAATTCCTGGGCATTCAACTAGATTATTACTTCTTTATTCACCTTGCTTCTCTTGCCTTGCTTTAATGTGCAGTGCAGAGAAAATTAGATCTCTGGTGATTAAGAGTTGGGTTCAACTCACTACCCTGGTCTGTGGCAACTCACGTGACCTTCAGCCTTTGAGTTTGCTTTATCTGGGAACTGAGAGACTTGAAATAAGTCCCTCCTAGCTCTAACATTTTCTGCTCCGATGGAACGAGATGTAGAAAATGGTTCTTTTTGGTCCCGTCTATAGCCAACCTTTCAAAATTATCTAGCAGTGACATGTGCTCCCATTGTCTCTTAGAAGCTCCTGGGCATGTGCAGAGGAAATTCCATTGCTCTGATTATTACAGTTCCATTGGGAAAGTGCTATGACCTTCATTGATTTTTTTTTTTTTTTTTTTTTTTTTTCATTTCTACTGCTTCTTTCCCTTACCCTCCGCATTCCAGTGACAGTAGTCACTGTTTTGAAGTTTATTCTTCAGATAGCCAAAGAACCCTTTTTAGGCTCCTTTCTGAAATCTTTCCTTGGACCTCTTGGAAGCCATGACCTGGCCTGAATAACGTGAGGTATACCAGAGACTTTTTTCACTACTATTACTTTGTGTTGGCTAGTAGGTCACTTTTTATATAGAATGGAAACATTTGAGTGGAGAAGACAAGAGTTTAATTATTGCACTGAGTTGTCCAGGGAGCCAGTGGTTACATGTAATGTGTAGGAAGGTCACATCTCCTGTTGATTCCAGAGGGAAAAACACTTTTGTGACCAATAGCACCATCACAATTGTCCTCAATGGGTGGGTATTGCAGGCCAGGAAGGTGTAAAGTGTAGTATGGGGGAGCATTTTGACCCACTGATGGGTCAGGCTGGCCCTGAGCACTCTGCTTCAATTAGAACCCATTTTCACTAGAATCAATCTGGCCAGCCTACTGTTGAGTCCTTATTTTTATCTTTTATTTTGCTGCCTGGGGTGGGGTATGGCTCAATTGTTAAAATAAGTGTCGTGAATTTTGTGTGACTATGTACAAAACCGTGATTACATCTAGAAGATAAATATGAACACTAAAGTCTGACTCTGGCCTCACATCTCCAAATAGATCCTTATAGTAACCTACAGCTAGACGTATGGTCAGATCAAGCAAAGGAGATGGCTAAAAACAATGTGGCTGGTCTTTGCATTCTGCTAAACTACAGCCAGGTCCCTGAAAATAGTTCTTGATATTTTTTTGGGGGGGTGCTGGTTGCTATGTATGTCACTACAAGCTAAATGAAAAATTCCTAATAGCCCCAAAGTATCTCTAGTTTCTCGGAGAATGCATTATGTAAATGTGCTTAGCTTTACATAAAGGCAGTGAAGGAAAGTCATTGATTCTGGATTTTGCATGCTTTGAGCAAATATCGAGGGTACATAATACTATTCTGGGTATCTAAAATAACCGGGCACAGGGACAGTGTGTGAACTACTCATGTGAGTTCAGATGTAACTATCTACCTTCAACTTCATGGCCACTGCAAGATATTCAGTAGATTGCACACCTAACCTCACTTTTAAAATTAAGCGACTGCTTGACTTCAGCCTGTAATTCTTTGAAACCTAATACCTGTCTTGGTTTTACAGCCAGAAAAATCCATAATGGCATGTTATTTGTTCCCTCTAAGTGGAAACACTCTGGGAGCTAATTCAGTGTCATTTGCTAAGCAGCCATGTTATTGAAGAGCCCAGATAATCGGAGAAAAACGATTGCTTAATTGATATGCAACCACGATGAGTGAGGGTTTGGTAGACAAAATAAGGGGTGGCACAGACCCCTTCAGCCAGCTCCATGTTTCTCTTGGTTCACCGTGTTGCCAATTCTTGCACTGAAAGTGGCAATCCCAGTGTGACACAGCTAGCTAGCTCTGATTACTGTTAAGGAGAGTAAATCAAATGGTACAGACATGAGAGAAGCTGTTGTCACTGACAGGCTACTTGCCACCGTATTGAGTGTTGGCCATTAATACCCAAAATGCAATGCATATCCTTTTGATCTAAACAAAGCTAGTATTCATGATCATGTTCTGTTCATCCACTTTTTTGGCTCTCAGAACATAATACTTCAAAGTATGGCACCTTGGCACATTGTAGTCCAGTCCTTTTGAACTGAAGGGAAGGACGTTGGAAGGGCCTCAGGAGCAAGTTCTCTATGACCTTCTGCCTTCCTTTCTCCTATCTCTTTGCTCCCCAAAAGAAATAGGAAGTAGAATTCCTCTTTCCTAAGGCGAGTTATGGGAACTAGAATCCCTACGTAAAGCAAGTCATAAAATCTGGAAAAGCTATTCTTCCCCTTCTCCGTATGTTACTGGAGGCAAATCCATATCCATAGGGGTCTACAGCAATCAGTTCTTGCCGCCTCAGAAGAAAGAATTCAACCAAGGAGCATAAGGCAGGAGGAGAGACTGAGGCAAGCTGTAGAGCAGGAATGAAAGTTAATTAAAAAGCTTTAGATCAGAAATAAAGTACACTTGGAAGAGGACCATGTTGGGCGACTTGAGAGGATCAAGTGTGCAGTTTGACGTTTCGACTTTAGGGTTTCATACATTGGCATACTTCTGGTGTCTTGCATGACTCCCGATTCTTCCTTCGGAGCAGGCTGTCCACGTGTGCAGTAGCCTACTAGCACCTGGGTAGGGAACATGCGCAGTGTTTACTGGAGTTGTACGCGTGTTCACTTGATGTGTTCTTCCCTTACCAGTCTAGCGTTCCTAGAGGAAGATTATGTAACAGTTAAACTCTGCCATTTGCCTCTTGATGTGCATATTTGAGCCCACTTGCCAAACTCCTGAAATCTTGAAACTGCCGCTCACTGGTTTCGAGTTTTTTCTCTCTGTTGGGAAACTGTCCTTCCCAGGTGCTGGTTATGACAAATTCTTAACAGCCTGACCATCACCTGATGGTCACCTGACATTCCATTCCTCACGTGTGTGTGGGGAGGGGTGAGCCCTCTCCTGCCCTGCTCATGCCTGAGTAGATACCTACTGAAACATCTTGAAGGCCCTCATTCCAGAGGGGTCCTGTCCCATACCTGGGAAGAATGAGTGCTGCAGAGAAAGGCCTAGAGAAATCTGAACAGACAGGCCATTCTTGGTTCTCCACTTGAGCCTATTAGCATTAGATCATACCCTTTTCCTGCAGCACATTTCTGCATAGCTTTCTATTCAACAGACCTAAGCATAAAAAGTTTTCTCAGCCAGGCGCAATGGCTCATGCCTGTAATCCCAGCACTTTGGGAGGCTAAGGTGGGCAGATCACGAAGTCAGGAGTTCGATACCAGCCTGACCAAAATGGTGAAACCACGTCTCTACTAAAGACAAAAATTAGCCGGGCATGTGTGCCTGTAGTCCCAGCTACTCGGGAGGCTGAGGCAGAACCACCTGAATCTAGGAGGCAGAGGTTGCATTAAGCCAAGATCATGCCACTGTACTCCAGCCTGGGCAAAGAGCAAGATACCATCTCAAAAATCAGTTCTCTGGGTCTTTGCTTCTTCCTTTCTAAAGCTTCCTGTAATTTAAAACTGATTAATTTATTTTCTCGTTAATCTTGTTATAGAAGTGTTAGCTGTGACCCTTACGGCTGAAGAAAGTTTTTTTTCCTCCTGCAACTTCCCAGTCAAAATAAGCCCATTCTCTTTTACTGTTGTACCATGCTTCTTTACTCACCAGGATGCCTGCTAACTAATCTGTTAAAAATCACCCTTAACATCATGGAGAAATCAAGAATTCTATGAAATCTGTGTTCTCCTTTGCAAAGTCTATAGCACTCCCGCCATGAAATGTGGTTTCCTCATCTAATTCCTTGCCTGAGTCAATGCCATAGTGATTCCAGCTGCTTTCAGCTTATGTACTGCTCTTTCCCCTCTTTGGCCTATGTGGCTTGGCACCTGCTGTGTCTTCTGCCTGAATCACTTCTCTTCCCAACTAATTTCCTGTCTGCTAAGCCAGCCCTCACTCATTCTCATACATCCAGTACTTCATGGGGAAGTTATTCCTGTCACTCCTCTTCCAGCGTCCACGTTACATTGCCTAGTATGTGTTTCTCAGTAAACTTGCACCACAGTGACAACTACTTGTTCAGTGGCTCTCATTCCTCTGGGGGATGAGATTCCTGGGTGCAGCGACTGTCTCCTTTGTTTCTCTGTATCCCCATCACTGATCCCAAGACCTGGAACACGGTGAACATCAGGCAAATCGTTTTTGAATGAATGGGAGTCAGAAGAAATGTGTGGTTTGCTCCAATGGATATATTGCCTTTCCAAGCACAGTTTAAAAGATGGCATTTGGGCAAGTATGGAGTCCTCATCAAGTTTAATAGAAACAAACTTTGCCTAGGAGTCCATGAGCCTGCTGGCTAAGAACGTTTTTTTAAAAAAAAAAAAAAAAAATCATTAAATTGTACCTACTTTGACAATGTGACCAGTATCATATTGTGGTATCAATTTCAGACTCTAATGCGAGTCTGCCATCTACTGGTGCTATGGGGTAGTACTATGAAACCTCTGACGAACATTTTCATTTTCTCTGGAATCTTCTGGGTTCCAGAAACTAGGAGGGGCGTAGATTTCAATACACCCAACCATTTCATTTTACCCAAGGGGAGACCATTTCCCACAGGGCCTAAATGACCACCCTGGGCCATACAGCTAATCAGTGGAAGGGGCTGGACTCTAACTTAGGCCTCCTGACAAAATCGGCCTCTTTGTTCTTAATGGCAATTCTGGATGCTAACTGAAGTACATCTGGTCAACAGTGTTGAGCTTGACTTTTACCAAAAGGAAATGAAAGAACAGACTTGTTCAAGTTTACACGCCTGGAATCTCTTACCCTCTTGTGTGAAGCTCATCACATCCCAGAAAACATATCTGCTTTGTCCAAGGATTTCCTGGATCTGAAAACAGCTGTACAGAATTGAGGGAAACACTAGTTTTATAAAACTTGGAATTTCGCACCAAAAAGTTAGGCAAAGATGTGGTGCAAGACGTGCTGCCTGCCGTTAAATTACATGCCATCAGCAAGATTGAGGGATTTGAAACACCAGACGTTTGTGTTCTGAAAAGCCATGATCTTTAATGGAAAAACTGACAAACCATAACGGAAAGAACTAGGAACTGCCATCCTAATAAGAATTGACAGGATCAGTGTAGAGCTTTCCAGAAAGGCCTCCGAATCTGGCAGAATTGGCAAGAGAAGCACTAGGTTTTCCAACAGACATTTAAAAACATTTTAGCTACCCCAAGGGACCAGATTTAACCAGTCATTTTATTGTGTAGTGTGCATGGAAACACGCCTGTTAACATTCCTGAGATGAGTGCAGTCTCAAAACAAATCAAACATCCTAGTACCTGCCAGAAAAGTTTCATCTTTCCGTAACAGTTCTCAGAACAGAGCACTTTTGGGACTAGACTTCTGAAACAAAGATGTGGCTGCCTGGAAGTTCTCACTGGGTACTTCAAAAAAAATTTCCCTGGAACTCTTGGGCTCAATGTATTTTTAAAAATTTTCTTTACTCAAAACAGTACCACCAGCTAATGAATAGCCCCAGGCTGGTCACTTATCCATAATTTGGAAAAATAACCTTTTACTTCATGTCTCTGGGACCATCGTTGCCCAGCGATCTGGCAAAGGAAAATACTATCGGGTCCCAGAGGGTTCTGGATCAATTGGGGTACTATTCTAGTACCTTCAGGGTTGTAATAAAATATCTCCTTTTCTGGCAGAAGACTTTACAGTGGAAAAAATATTTCCTCTTGAAAAAGGCTAATAGCAATATTAGTATTCAATTAAACCCTTCTCATGACTCAGCCCCTAGGAGACTGATACCCACCATCCTCCAACCCACAGACATGATCTGGAATGTCATTGGTTGACACCTGAATCCCTGTGTACCCTTTGGAAATTCTGGACTGTAACTTGTGCTCTGGCTGTCCCCTGATGGCTCGGAGACAGTGTGACAATGCAAGTGACAATTCCCCTGTTGCAAAACCCATGAGAGATGTAAAAGTCCCCTCCACCATCCCTTCTCAAATTTACATCAAGAAGATGCAGGTGACTGGAGCCCACAGTTTCCCCTCACTACTCCATCATTCCACGTTTGCCAATATATTTCCTTTTATTTCCACCTACTTCTATTAGCTGCTGCACTTACTCTGAATTAGTTTTCATCTCATTCCTGACTCATCCTGTTATTTCTAAGTCATCAGTCAAGATCAAACCAGTCTCAAATAGCCTGGTAGACTTGAGACACAAGCTCAATAAAGTTATTGACTGGCCGTAATCCCCTTGCCTGGCCCTACATGCAGGGTACGATGCTAGCGGGATTTTCATGCTGAAAATAGCATAAACAATAGTCTTGAGAATTTCCACATTTACCCCAAAATTTTGTCTTAGAGCCTGACTTAATTTAGGTTTAGTTTATTTCAAAATAAATTCATATCTTGAGTTTCGTTCATATGGCCAACCTGATACAGTTGTTTCTAACCAAACTAAAAGAACGTAGTCGGCATGTAAGTGTTTAGGTGTGGGCTCTGACCCCAGACTGGTTGGGTTCACATTTGCCACTTCTGAGCTGAATGGCCTGTGCAAGTTATTTAACCCTTCCAAAACCCAGATTTTTCATTTATAAATGCAGATAACGGTACCTGCTCCATCAGACCATTAGGATTAAATGAGATGGTACACAAAACACACTTCGCATGGTGTCTTGTGTGTTGATTGTATTTTTAAATATATAAAACCATTATGACATTTCAACATAATCTCATTTAACCCCGATAACCCTAAAGTGTAGGTATTATCCCCGTTTTGTAGGATGTTGGCCCATCTGAAGACATAACTTTCTGTTCAGCTTTAAGGAGCATTTGCCCAATCACATACTGCGATCGATCACGTATGTTCTGCAGTCTGGAGCCAGTGTTCTCATTCCATGACCATCTCCAGACTGTTGCTCCTGAATCCTCTTGCAAAACCCCCAGCTCCACTGAGACTCATACTTTTGGCTCTACCATCTTCAATTCCTCTTTTTCACTACTGTCTAGAAAATCTTGGGTTCCATACCCAGATCCTAATATCAATATCCTGTGTGACTTTATTATCTATGGTAATAGCCAACATCCTGGCTGCTCACTTTCTTGAACTCATCTCCAGTGATCTTTTCCTCTACTCCAAACTTTGGTCATGTGTTTTCATTGCCCTTCTTTGGGCCTTATTAGCACCCGGAACCGTTGTCCTACCTTCAAAATCAAGAATTTGGACACCTCCCGTTTTAGGTGACTCATTGAGTTATTTAAATCCAGCTCTTTGAACTTATCTTAATTTCTCACTTATTTCACTGACTCAGAACATCAGTGTCCTCCTTCCTTCACTTCCTTCCTGTTCTTCTTATATTTAATATGCTGTTACTTAAACCATTCTTTTATCAATTTCTTTGCCCACTATCATCACATTTTACTTGGCCTCTCTCGGTGAATCCAACTATTCGCCAAAGTTGCTGAGCATCACTGCAGAAAATGCAGCAGGGCAGAGTGTTGCCATGGTGTGTTCATGTCAGCATCCTCAACAGGATATAAAACACTGCCAAGAAATTTGCCGAGTTTTCATCACTTCTTATTCTCCATGGTGAGGATACCGTACTTTTTCACTATCTTCAATCCTCCAACTTCCTCACCACCCAATACTCAAGGCAGATGGCATCAGCTCCTACTTCATAGAAGAGATAGAGGTATTCTGAGAGGACATCCTTCAACTTCCCACCATCACATTTACAAACCCATGCACTTACACAGCCATTCTTCCATCTTGCTTCCTGCCACTGCAGAAAAGGGGCTGCCCTTTCTAAACAAGGCTTACCCCTCCATCGGTCCCCTGCCCTGCTGCTTCGGGAAGAGATCTTGCTTTACAAATTACCCTTTGTCTCCCTGTCTTCAATCTCTTTATGTTGGATCTTTCCCCCTCGGTTTTCTAATGTGCTAAAGTCTTTCATCACTTAAACCTGAAAACCTGAAAATCATATTTGCCCATTTCTGCTTCACAGATGAGAAAATAAAGGCTCCTAGAGATTTAGGAGGAAGGAGAATAGGGTTTGAGCCCAGAACATTGTGGTCATACACAGTGCCTTTCATTAAAGTGCCATACTACGTTCTGAAGTAGCTTGCCCTGAATAAATATTAAGATGCTTTCATCTGTGTGCTGTGAAGAGCCTCTATTTTAGGTATCTTCACTAGAGGATTGGGTTGATGTCTTGGCAAGCCAATCTGATCAATGTTCAATATTATGACCTCCCCTAAGGCCCCAAATGATAAAGGGAAATAGTTGGATAGACCTAATCTCTACTTTGGTTGCTCCATCTGCAAAGTGTAACTGATAATATATCTTCCCACCTTCCAGTATCATTCTCCTCCTCCTCCTCCCCACCTCCATTTCTCATCAGCAATGTAATAAAGACAGCAAATCTCTCCCCTGTGGAACGTTTTCAATTGTTGAGGGGGAAGGTGCTACATAAATGCTTGATATAGCCATCTTTTTTTGGGAAGTTCATTCTCTGCATGTGCTGACAGATAACTGTGATGTGGATGAAGCTGAGCACATTTTCTTTGGAAAGGGAAAAAATAGATCAAGGAGGAGGAAAATTCATTAAACATCTGGGGGGAAGACTCGGAAGACCCAAGCAAAAACGTGGCCAAGCATCTAAATCGACATCCACTGCTACAGATATTTGTGTCTGCCCTTTGTTAGTATTGGACCCAGGAGGCATGTAGAGTGTGGGATGATAGTAAAAGAACTAGAAGCAAGTGGGGAAGTGAAGGGGGAATGTAAGCTTTAAAAGAACAAGATTTTCAAAAAGAAACATAGGTCAACAAAGCTAATCTTTGTTAAAATGAGGTGGTGTGGGGCATAGAAAGAGACTGCATGTCAGTTTTGTCCTTAGATGTTATATTCCCAGCATAGTTAAAACTTCTAAAATGTAGGGCTAAAGCAAAAACACCAACACAGAAAAAATGATTTTGCTTTTAACAAATCATTGAAAACTTGATAAGTTTGAAACCAAATTGATATAAAAGCTAAAGCTTAAAAGTAGACAGAAGTGATATCAGGGTCAAATCCTAGATTTTTGGCTAAGTAGCTATGTGATGTTGGGCAAGTCATGCTTCATCTATCTGGGTGTCAGTTTCTTCTTGGTTCTTAACATGGAAATTGACTAGATCAATTGTGAAACTATAGGTTATGTTCCATTAAGAATTACTTAATCTTCCTTACTAATATCTCTCATTAACTGAGTATAAGAATAGTATGGAAAGAGGACAAAAGCTGGAGCAATACTGGATTTTCTCAGATTTTTTTCTGTAAGATATCAAATAAGATTTATAGAACTGACTCGATTAATTATAATTTTATAAATTCATATAATTAGGTCAATTGAAGGGAATATATGTAGAATCTGTCATATTTGATACACACTTAGCTGAAAATAAAATATAAAGGAAAGGATGGTAGTAGCTGGCAGAAACAGCCTTGGCAGAATCCACAGGAAGTGAAAGTCCCTTTTATCTTCGTGTGTATCTTCAGATACAGTAGAGGTGACAAATAACTTCGTAATTACTGTTGTGCAGGGGTTAAGTTGCCTGGGGTCAGGGGCACCGAGAGTAATGAAAAGTAATTAGTCCTCAATTACTTTTTATCAATGAGCCATAGAGACCAGAAACTGGCTCCAGTCCCCAAATAGCAGAGCACTGGCAAGGGAGTCGATCCAAATTGGAAGTCAGAACTAGCTCCTGAGCATGGCAGAGAGAGGGCCTTCCATCCATCGTGTGGTTCTTGCCTACCTCATCGGAGCCATCCCTGCCTGCAGTAAGTTTCAGAATAGTCTCCCTGCAAAGATGCCCACACCCTAATCCCCGGAACCTGTGAGTATGTTATCTGGTATGGCAAGAGATTTGCAGATGTTAAGAGTACAGACATTGACATAGGGAGACTATCTTGGATTATCTAGGTAAGCCCAACTTAGAGGAATCAAGAGTAGAGACTTTCCCAGTTTGCCCTATAGGGACACAGATGCTATATGGCTGGCTTTGAAGATGAAAGGTGGGGGGCCACTAGCCATGAAATCTGGGCAGTCTCTAGGAACTGGAAAACATAAGGGAGCAGATTCTCCCCCAGAGCCTCTAGAACAGAATGCTGCCTCACCACACCTTATTCTAGCCCCAGGAGACCCCTGTCAGACTTCTGAACTACAGAACTATACAATAATAACTTTGTGTTTTAAGCTACTAGGTTTGGGTATTTTGCTGTGCAAGGATTAGAAAGCAAATGCACTGTCTACCCTTAGTTCTACTTACGTTCTATGCAGACACCTTATAGAGCAGCTAGGTTTCCTGCTTTTGTGACTTGGTCCACACTGCTTCCTCTATGCAGAATGTCTTTCCTAGTCTTTTTCCACATCTTATCCCTCATACAACGGGAAGCTAACCATTATAAGGACTTAGTTCAAGCATCCCTTCCTCTAGAGAGCCTTCTGTAAATACCCAAAACAATCTGTTTGCCAAACATAGGGTACACTCCATTGCTCCTATCTCTATGCTCCCATCACATGTGTGCAGGTGCCCATTTCAGCACTGTATTGAAAGAATATATGGACTGTCCCCCACTTCTTGGTATGGATGCCCCTCAAGGGCTGTACTCCTAGTGAAGTGCCTATCAGTGGGTCTTTGAAAATATGAATGTGAACAAAGCTTTTGGAGCAATGCATACTTTTGTTCCCAAACCAAATGGGAGATGGCATATATGAAATGCTCTCAATTTACTAGCAATACTACATTTTGCTAGTGGAGTATTTTATTTTTCCTTTTCAAAACACTTGTTCTATACAGCCCTGTAGTAGTTCTATCTTAGCAACAGGGGATATGTTCCAAGATCCTCAGTGGATGCCTGAAACCAGGGACAGTATAAAACCCTACAAATGTTTTTTTTATAAACATTTTTCTTCAATATATGAATTAGATAAATTGAGAAATTAACAATAGTATATAATGAGTTACAACAATATACAGTTATGTAAATGTCATCTCTCAACATATCTTGTACTGAACTCTTGTGATAATGTGAGACAATGAATTGCCTATGTGGTGATAGGTTATGATGCAACATTTAAAACTTACAAATTTATTTTTGGAATTTTCCATTTAATCTTTTCAGAACTGCAGTTGACTGTGGGTAACTGAAACCATAAAAAGGTGAAACTGCAGACAAATGGAAACTATGGTATTAAGATAGGGGCTAAAACAGAAGCCTAAGCACTGCCATCTTAGAGGCCACCTGGGCCCTGGGCAGAGGTGTAGTTCTCAGAACTGTTACTGTACTGCAATTCTCAAGTGTTATTTTCTAAGGGTAAGAAATTTCCACTGCTACCCCCTTCCTCTTGTAACAAACAGCTGACTTGAGCTTCTATAAAGACAGCTTGCCTTGCATACCCCTGTGTCCCCCTGAACAAAAATAAGGTTTTACAGCTTAAATGCCTTGCTCTCCCTGAGCTCGGGGTCACGGGGTTGGAGAGAGATGAGTCCTCTGTGGCCACCGGCAATAAAGACCCTGCAATTTGGCATACTTTTCTTAGTGTTAAGTTTCTGTGCTTGCTCTGGTGCAACATTTTGGAGGCCCCAGCGACATATATCTGTCCATCACCAGACAAAAGCTGTCTCAGAGCCTCGGCCGGGTGGTTGCCCCTGCCCTGGGGATCCCTAGGGGAGGTGCCCCCTGAGACACTCCAGGGCCCCAGGGTTCTGGCCCCGTGGTGACTGTGTAACCAAGCTGCTGACGTTCACTCAAGATTCTTCAGGGTCCTGGAAACCTCCAAAGGTAAGTCTGTTCTGGAATCTGGGGACCGGTCCATCTGTATCTGTAGCCTGAGTCGGGGGACCGGACGCGGTCATAGCAAGTCTGACCAGGCAAGCCTCCCCAAGATGTCACCCGAGGCTCTGGTATTTCTGTAACCTGATTGTGTGGAGGCTCTGGTATTTCTGTAACCTCTGGTGCGGAGGCTCTGGTATTTCTGTAACCTCTGATAGTGTGGAGGCTGTTATTTCTGTAACCTCTGATAGTGTAGAGGCTGTTATTTCTGTAACCTCTGATTGCGTGGAGGCTCTGGTATTAGTGTTTGGTTTCCGTAACCTGAGTGTGAAAATGAATGTGTATATATGTAGTCCCACTGCCAGTAAGCTATGGGGCTTGTGAGGGCCTTCACCCACAGTTCCACAGGAACATAATGGTAATTCATCTCAAAACCAAATATTCGGAAGTGACCAGGCCTAGGGTTTATGTGGGTACACCTTAGCCAAAACGTCCTAAAATACCCCTCCGGGGACATGGCCGGGCAGGCATCAGACTAGTCTCCCATCTGGGGGGCACCCATCCTTTGTCAATCCTGTATGTGGTTCTGTCTTTACTGTAAATTCACCAGTTTTGTTAGACTCCTGTTTGGCTAATGTTCAGTGGCTTAAATCTGTTAGTCTTGAGGTGAAGAATATTCTCCATTGGCTAAATAACCATTAACTTCAAAAAAAAAAAAAAAAAAAAAAAAAAACCTAATTAAGTTTATACCCCTGAAAATCTGTTCTTTCCTTTTCTTATCCTATCATTGAGGCCTCATTCTTCCTCTTGTTTTGTGTCCAAAAAATTCTGCCCTCGGCGACCTGGGTGTAATTATTCTGTCTTAGGGAATCAAACCTTAAATAAACTACCAGCCCTTTTTGCCCGTTTAGGGTAAAAAGAGTAATTGTCTCTTCTGTCAAGAGAAGAGAGGAGAGAGAACAAAGTAGGGGAGGGGAAGAGGATAGAGGACAAAGTAGAGAGGAGAAAGGAGAAAAAGGAGAGAAAAGGTGAGGAGAGAGAGAGGGAGAGGGAAATTGAATGCTTTTTAGGGTCCCTGTGTCAAGGTGATCAAAAGCCACAGGGGCATGGAACTCGCAGCTAGCCTAGCGGCTGCAAGCTCAAAACAGCTGCAAGCTCAGTTTTAAACTGACACCAAAAGTGTGTTTTTTCTTCCTCTGCAGACCGCCAGCCCCACCGAGCTTTCAGGCGGGCCACGCCACCTCAGGGTGCAGTATTTGCATCCAAAATATGACTCAAAAGCTTTGTTCCTGCCTTTACTATAAGTGGCCTGTTTGCACAGTAGTTAAGGTATAGAGCCTGCAACCTGCAAGGTTGCTGGTTCAAGTCCTCAGTGGAGCCAGCCTTAAATTTACAAGGAAGCCTCTTGGGAAAATTCAAAAGCTAAAAGCTATAAAACTTTAATTTGTCTTGCTTAAAATTAACTTGTCTTGCTTAAAATTAACTCTCTACAGCAAAACTTTTCCATCTAAATTGGCTTAAAACAAAAGCAGTTAAAACCGGTTCCAGGACCCTAAGAAAAACCAAATGGTGTCATCTAGCTCCCAGCCCTGCACCCCCTCCAATGCATGACAGCCAATTTCAAAGTGAGGTTTTCAGGACAATATAGAAAAAAAACCAGGAAAACGCATATTGTGTAAACTAAAATGGCTGTCACTTGGAGGGAGGAAGCCAGACACGAGAACCTACAATCCAAACCCTGACCAATACCCATACATTGATCAGTGGCTGGATCTGGTCCAACGCCCCCCACCACAGTTAATCAAATGCATACAAAGGGCCGTGAAGAACCAAGAGTTGCCCCCACCTTACCCTAGGCCTTCTAGACAAGAACCTTAACACCCCACCCCAGATAGCACCCATGGCCAGCCCTTGTCCCCACTGCATACCCGCAGCAGGGCCCCACACCCACCTGTGGGGTTCCCCTCCGAGAGGCAGCCCCAGTGGAAGGCAGTAGCTGGGGTCATCCATTCTTTGTCCACATCCCCTTTTCAAGTAACTTGTACAACTAAAAGGCTCAGGCACTCGCAGGACTCCTGAAGTCTGTTCTGCTGACTCACCGCCCCACTTGGGGTGACTATCGGCAGTTACTTCTCATTCTGTTTACCACCGAAGAGAAAAGCAGAATTACACGGGAGGCCCTTAAGACCATTATAGGTCTGGTGGAAGGTACGATAAAGGAAAACTGGGACCTAACCCCAATGGGACCCCAACACCTCGGGGGTCACCAGGCTATAAACACTCTTCACTAGTATCTTTTAGCAGGGGTTAAGGGGGGGCGGTTAAAAGGCCCACACCCAGGCACATCCTAATATGTGGGTACCAACCCCCATAGGCACCGAGGAGAAAAAACTGTCCAGACCCCAGGCACAGGCAGTGCCTAAAAAATCTTAGTTTATAGTAATATTACTCAGCTGTTTCCTTTATATAGTCCTGCATGTAGTCGAAGCTATACTAACACATTTAGTGCTAATTTATAAAATCCTATATAACCATATATAGTAGCTTATAGTAGAAGGAATGCCTAAAGCAGTCAGAGCAAAAGCAGTACAGGGGAAAACGGCCAGACCATGAAAAAAACAAATCCAGGCGGTGGCATCCCTGCCTAAAAGGGCATATGCTGTATGGCAGTCTTGAAGCAAGTACCTCTCCTCCTAATAGTTGTAGTACTTTGCATCCAATTCCTGTGGAAAGTAGGCCTCAGGCCTAAGATCTGGAAGTAACCAAGGGGGGAAAAAACCCCTCTGGTGTAACCAGTCACAGGGGCTGTACACCCTGTCTTTTCTTCTGTGCTAGCTCAAAAAATCCCCCATAAATATCTTTAAAAAAGCACAAGTCTGTCAGCTCCCATTACATTAAGCTTACAACATCCTTCTTCAAAATCTCTAGCCCCCTACTGCGCACAGCCCACCTCCCTGCCTGGGTAACATAATAGGGTGGCCCCCTCACTTGTAACTCTGCCAGCCCCAATTCTGTCCCTCTAGAATGGTAAATTCTGCCAGACACAAGGATTATGGTCCCTGAGACTTGAGGATGGGCCCTAGTTAGGGACACACCAAAACACACATAGGACAAAAAACTAAGCTGCTGAGGGCCAGATACCACATTCCACATCTACACAAACTTGTGAGGAAAACCACAACTCAATGTGATGTATGTGCCAGGGTAAATCCAGGAGGCAACAGGTTTAATCAGGCAGGAATAAAACTTAGGGGAACTAACCCTGGAGAGCATTGGGAAATAAACTTCACTGGAGTAAAGCCCCTGGTAAGCAGCTACAAATGCCTTGTTTGTAAATGCATACTCAAAATGGGTCAAGGCCTTCCCCACTAGATCCAAGACCGCTTTAGTGGTTGCAAAAAAACTATTACAGGACCTGGTCCTTCGGTTCAGCTTGCCCCTAACTCTCAAATCAAATAGCCCTGCATTTACAGCACAAGTTTCTCAGGGCCTGGCTAAGGCCCTGGGCATATCCTAAAAACTACACTGTGTCTATCGCCCACAGAGTTCAGGGCAGGTTGAAAAAATAAACCGGACCATAAAAAAAACTCGAACAAAGTTCATCCTAAAAACCGGTAAAAACTGGGTCAGCCTGCTCTTGTCCTCCTCCGTGTCCAATGCACCCCCTACCAAAAAGGTTTCTCCCCCTATAACATGTTTGGCAGACCTCCCTTACTCCCCAAACCCGTGGACACAGTGCAGGCCATAACCATGCGCTCCTTAAGTCCTTACAGGCATTCCAGTCTGTTCAGTCCCAAGTGCATCAGCTCATCGCTTAGCCCACACCAGCAAACCTCACAGACCATTCAGCACATTCCTTCCAGCCTAAAAACTGTCCTTGGTAAATTCCGGTCTAACTCCCAATCAAAAGGGACCCTACACAGTTATCTTAACCACTCCCACCGCACTTAAGGTAAATGGACAGACAGCCTAGATTCATCACACCCACGTCAAGACTGCCCCATCAGAAAAAGCGTCAACCACTCATCACTAAATCAGCTAAAGCTAAAACTTATACTCTTCACAATCGCCTCCCTTACCTCCCTAACCCTGGCTGTAAGCCCCAATGACGACCCCCCACCAAAGCCCACCTACTATCAATCCTTACTCTCCTGTAGAGCCCGCAGTATGTTCCCTAATAAAACAGAAATCCACTCTTGTCAGCTTAACCCTTAAGTATACCCCAAAAAACCCCGTTGTCTTCACCTTAAACCTCTGTACCCTCCTGGGCCCATTCCTAACCCCAAACATAAATCCTAGGAAAAAAATATAGCTGGGTGTGACAGTGCAAGGGCAGAGCAACAACTTCAAACTTACGGATTATGTGTCTGGGGTCCACCCCACAAAAAAATTAAAAATAAGTTCCTTTGCCCCCACTGTGGTTATAAAACTCTCTACCATATCAAAATATCAAAAACAAAAACTCCTTTCAGTGGGTGTCTTCTGCATCCCAGTGCTCTGCCGGGTCCTGTAACCCAGTCAAAATAACTACCCCAAATAGTAAGTGGACAACAGGGCACACTTGGGGGCTCAGGGTATATATGGACAGGTAAAATATAGGAGTCGGGTAAACTCCGTAGCCAAGATGGTACCCCAAAATAGATGGGGGCTGAACTTTTCCTAAAACAAGGGGGGCTCTGCAGCTCGCAATAAGCAATGCTGTTTTTACACTGATAAATTTGGACTTACCTGAAACAGACTTACCCTAATTAGGCAAAATCTAAAAACCAAAAAAACGCCTCCAAAAAGCTTCTAAAAGTTGGTATCAAAAAATGTCTTAGTCCCCCTGGCTTACCTCCCTACTCACTGGATTGGCAGAACCCTTAACCCTATACATATTAAAACTAATGTTTAGCCCTTGCCTTTTTAAATCAGCTACTCAAAATAATCCAGACAAAAATCAATTGTCAAGTTAATGGTCCTAAAATCCCAGTATGGGCCCTTAAGCCAGACTAACCAAACAGCCTTAATCAGGGAATCAATAATTTAATTCATGTACAAAACAACCGGGGGAATAAGATAGGGGCTAAAACAAGCCTAAGTACCACCATCTTATAGAGAAGCCACCTGGGCCCTGGGCAGAGGTGTAGGTCTCGGAACTGTTACTGTACTGCAGTTCTGAAGTGTTATTTTCTAAGGGTAAAAAATTTCCACTGCTATCCCCCTCCCCTTGCAACAAACCGCTGACTTTAGCTTTTATACAGACAGCTTGCCTTGCCCACCCCTGGGCCCCCTGAACAAGGATGTGGTTTTGCAGCTTAAATGCCTTGCTCCCCCTGAGCTCGGGGCTACGGGTTGGAGAGACATGAGTCCTCCGTGGCCACGGCAATAAAGACCATGCAATTTGGCGCACTTTTGTCGTAGTGTTAATTTTCTGTGCTCACTCTGGTGCAATAGTGCTTGGCTTTTGAACTGCATTACGAGACAAGATACCACCACCCTTTATATCTGGAGGTACCTGAAAACTCACAGAACATTTTATGACTAGGAAAATATCCAGAGTTTATTTTGAAATCCAAAATTGAACTAAACTTTGTTTCCCAGAGAAATTTCTTCACTCTCTCCCAATTCTGAGAGCTACCAATGTTCTTTTCGGTGTAGAGAGACTTCTCCGTTCAGCGTTTCAGACTCGCAGGGTGTATTCACCAGACTATTTGACCCTCATCACCTAGCATTTACTGATCGCATTGACTCTTGAAACGACTAACTTGACCCTCTACTTGGGGCAATTCTCTGGCTTTCTGCCCACACTTAGGATTTAGGACTGATTTCTGGCTGTACATCCACCAACCACATTGAAAATCTATCTCCAGATTTATCTCCTTCATATTTGTTAGTCATATTTAACTCGATGATGCTTGCTCATACATACTGAATGAGAGTTTAAAGCCAAACCTCTTTTGACACACGTTATATGAGCAACAACAAAGTCATTAAGGAAACTGGCAGAAACGGAAGACATAGTATGGCTTACAAGAGTTCAAGGAAAAGGAACTATTGCTTCTCTGTGCCTGAGGCTCAAGAAAGGTAATGGATTAGGACTAGGAGACAAAGGAGAAAGAGAAATCCTCTGGCAAAATGTTGACATGGGTTTGTTTTTTCCTGCCATTAATACGTTTTATTACCAGATTCCTTGCAACATGCGTCTTTTTTGTTCAGCACTTGTCTAATACACAATATGCTATGAAGGTTCTTTCATTTCTACGCTTCAATAGATCCTGGGAGGGCAGAGAGCCAATTCCATTCCCTTTCCCTAGAACCCCCTGCTATCTCATGAGATATAATGAATGTTCTAGAATAAGGGGTTCCGTGGTCAGAAAAATAAGGTAAGAAAAGGAAACACTGGGTTAAACAAAGCAAAATTCATCAGGTTTCTGTGCTGTAAGACTTAAGAACTTTATCATTCTAAGATTCAAAGAAAGTTTGTTGCAAGCTTTTGTGTCAGAAACCATTTTGTCAGAGGAACATCTATTAATATCTCGATGTTCGGTTTGAAAGACACTTGCCTAAACATTCCCCCAAAGCATATCATATCTGAAATGTAGTAGGCTTTCAATAAATATTTGGTGAATGAGAGCCAAAATTTTCAGAATGACCCAACAGAATCCTTCCCATGGTGTTTCTCTATCAGAAGATGCAAATAGGCTTCATGAACCTATTTTTCTCGGGTCAACAGAATGTTTACAGGCAGTAAACGGACTACTTTGGTCCAAAATCTAGTGCCAAATAGTCAAAGAGGACAGGTATTTTCTAATATCAATTATACCCAACTCAACACTCTTGACGTTTTCAGTTGGCTTGTTTTCATCTCAGGAAGGAGAAAATGTCAACAGAACCCAACAGAAACCCCCTAGAAAGTCATAACGTGACAAGAGGAATGTCATCCAAAATAACCATAGACAAGAACACAAGTCTGGCAGAGGCCAATCAATCAAGGGAAAAACCACAGAACACTCAAGGTCTTTGGCCGTACTTCTAGTCTGTCTTTTGGGACTTTCAAATTGTTTGAAACTAATCCCTTTGAATAACTATTGAACCTTCCCCAATTTTCTGAAGACGAGAGATTTTTTGCGCTTTGTCAAAAAAATTGCATTTAAGCAACAAGTTTGATGCATTCTTCTAACACTGCATCAACTGGTTGTCTAACTACATTGGTTGGTTTGGTTTCCTATCAATATAGCTTGAGTAACATGAACAGTCAGTTTTCCCCTCTGAGTATTTTCCCCAGGTTTTTGTTACTACGTTTCTTTATAGTATGAAATTGTTCTGTTCTTTCCAGTGGAAAAACAATACCCATTTAAGGTCCTCCCCTACTTCAGAAAACTGTTTCCCTCTGATTTTGTTCCACATGTTTGGAAGTTCATACCAAAAATATAGCATACTTATATGCAACCTTGTTTTGTGTTCTAACGGTTATCACTCTGGTCTCCCCAGGATGTCTGACTGTCCTGCAGTGCCTTCGGGATAAAATGCAGATGGCTTGGTTCCAATATGGGGGCCTGGATGTTGTCATCTTAATACTCCATCTGATAACAGGTCAGTTTTAGCCCTGAAACTTGTATACTGTACCCAGGTACTCAAGAGACTTAGCATGAAAGGAGAGTTAGGAGAAAGACCAGAAGCTAGGTTGCAGAAACTAGGGACTCTGGATCAATATGAGAGTGCATTTGTCATCACTGGGCAGCAAGATCACATATCTGGGAAAGTGGCAAAGCTGTCCTTCCTCTCCCTACTTTTTAGAATCCCTCCACCCTCATCCCATACTCTTCCCCTAGTTGCTCCCTGCACCCATGCCTCTGCTCACTGCAGATTCAAGTGATTCTTCAAGGGAATCTTGGTTTCTCAGATTCAAGTGATTCTCCTGCCTCAGCCTCCTGAGTAGCTGGGACTACAGACACGCATCACCACATCCAACTATTTTTTAGTAATACTTCTAGTAGAGACAGGACTTCATTATATTGGCCACGCCAGTCTCAAACTCCTGACGTCAAGAGATCCACCCTCTTTGGCTTTCCAAAGTGCTGGGATTACAGGTGTGAGCCACCGTGCCCAGCCTTTTTTACTTAAAGGTTTTTCTTTTTGTTCTGTCTCTTCCTGAGATACTTGCTTAGATTGAGTTTCGGCATTCTTTTCTAAGATGACATTTAAGGTTGTCTTTTGTTTTGACTTGGCTATATCTTGATGTATCATTTTCATTGTTACTTGGTTAAAATATATTTTCTGTGACTTCCTTGACCCATGGGGTTTTTTTGAAACATTAATTTCCTAAGTGGAATCATTTTTTTGCTGGTTATTTGTTTTTGGTTTCAAGCTTAATTTCATTCCCATTTGAATACATAGTATTAAATACTTTTTGAAATTTGTTAAGACTTTATAACTTATGTCTATTTTGACAAGTCTCGTGTGCTTGGAAAACAATTTTCTCTTTAGTTTTATAGTAGACTATCCTATATAGGTCAATTACTTTGTATTTGTTAACATGTTCATATTGTCTCTATCTCTATTCATTTTTGTTTATCTGCTTATTACTGAGACTACTGAGTTAAAATCTCCAGCTGTAATTTTCAAGTCTTGCTCTGTCCTCTGTCACACTGTTACCGAGGCAGCAGTACAGGGTGTAAGCTTGGGAAGCGGAGGTTGCAGTAACCCAGGTACAAACAATTCTTGTGCCTTCACCTTTCCAGTAGCTGGCACTACAGGCGCATGCCACCATGCCTAGCTAATTCTTTTGTATTTTTAGTAGAGATGGCCATGTTGGCCAGGCTGGTTTCAAACTCCTGACCTCAAGTGATCTGCCCGCCTCAGCATCCCAAAGTGCTGGGAGTACAGGCCTAAGTCTCCACACCTGGCCTCCAACTGTGATGTTGAATTTGTCAATTTCTTATTTTTTACTTTAAATAACATCTCCATCTTCTAACAAAACATTTATTTCTAGCAATGCTGTTGGCTTCAGGTTTACTTTCTTATGTTGGAATAGTTATATTGACTTTCTTGTGGTTAGTGTTGCAGGATACAGCCTTTTCTATATTTTTACTCTAGCCCTCTGTGCTTTACGTTTAAAGCTTAAACTTTGTAAGGAGCATATAATTGGATTTTTGTTCTGTATATACTCTAACAATTTGTTTAACTGGAGTCTTTAGTTACTTTATATTTAATGTAATTACGGATACATTTGGGCTTAAATCTATCTGATTTTGTTATCAATTTTTATTTCTTGCCTTTTGAATTAAGCATTTTAAAAATCACTTTTCTATTTTCTCCCTTAATGGTGGTTTTAGCGGTTGTCTTGGACATTTCAAGATGCATTCGTAAAACCCTTCCTGACATGAGTTTTCACTGCTTCCTATGTAATCTGATAGCACTTCAACTCTTTACCGTTCCTCGCTGCCTTCTATGCTATTTTTTCTGTTGTATCATAACTCTTTATATTTTTAAACCACAAAAGATGTTGTAATTGTTTTTCTAAATCGGAGTTTATTTAGATTTTCTTGCTCTCCCTCCCCCACAGTGATCTTCGGTCCTTCCTGCACTATTTTGTTTCCATTTAAGGTATTTTCTCTTTCTGCATAAAGTGTTCCTTTTAGTATTTCTTTTAGTGCAAGTCTCCTGGTAACAAACTCTCATTTTTTGTCTAAATCTGTCTTTATGTTGCTTTATTTTATGAGGATATTGTCACTATATATAGAATTCAAAATTGGCAGTTATCTCCTTCCAACTCTTCAAAGATATTAATCATCTTGTTGAATTCTGGCATTCGGCATTTCTGTTGAAAAGTCAACTGTCAATCTCATTGTTTTGAAGGAGGGTGTCTCTTCTGGCTATTTTAAAGATTTTTCTTTGTAGTTTGACTTTGTCAGTTCAAATACTTTTAGATGTGGTCCTCTTTGTGTAATCCTGCTTGGGGTTTATAGCACTTTACTCTGTAAGCTTGATATCTCCCAACTTTTGGAAAAAATCCTGACCAATATTCCTTCAGATGCATTGTTTCCTTCCGTCTCTTTTCCTGGAACTCTAGTTACATGTACTAATACTTTTCACTGCCTACTGTATATTTACACTCATTCTACATTTCCAATTATTTTGTTCTCTGTATAATTAGAAATGAATATTTTCCACTAACCTATATTTCAGTTTAGTGATCCATCTTTATTCTATGTTTAATCTGCTCAATATCTGACGTTGTATTTTTAAGTTGTAGAATTTCTTCACCATTTGGTCCTGCTTTTGTTTACTTTTCCCTTGGCTTTTGGACATTTGGTCCTATTTTTAGGGATTTCTAATTTTTCATTGAATGTAAAACATTGTACGTGAACAACTTGTAGGGTCTTCATAAAGTTTTGTGATCCTAAATTTCTCATAAGTCACTTATAAGTGACTCAGCCTAAAGTGAAACTGTTGACCCCTCAAAGTGATAAACGGGCATGATGGACTGAAATGATAGGTTACTGCCTGCTGTGATCAGGCACCCCAAAGACCTGACAAAGTGAATCCAAAAGTCAGCTGAGATCATGGCTAGGATGCTCCTGTAAAGGGTCATAAAAACTGCAAAGAAACTGGCACTAGCCAAGATGCCTGCAGAAGCTCTGCCCGTGACAACTCACTTCTTTTTCATAGGCAGCAGCCTCCGGAAGCACTGCTGGGAAAGTGGCAACACTGCCATCTTGGGAAAGCCAGACCCACTCAGATAGCGTGCTGGTGTCCTGAGCTCACTGTGGTTAAGTTTTCCCCCTCTCAGCACAGCCTGTGGGTATTGAATATATTTGCATGACTGTTGGGTGAAAGCCTCATAATAAACCATGTATTTTGAAGGCTTTTAATCGGTCAAGAAGTCGTTGTGAAATCTCCTGGCCCGCAGTTGGAGTTAACACAATGAAGCTGAGTTGAACCTGATATGAGAAGTCTCTGGATGAAGTATCATTTCTGCCTGGAAGATTAAATTTTTTTCCTGACAGGCAAATAGACTACATGAAGATCAGCTTCATCTAGTTGCAGCTGGACTTAGAGCTTTGGTAGAGCTAGTTTGGGGCTTAATAAAGATGGCCTCAAATTCTTTGACATTCCTTTCGTTGAGTTGCTGCTCCTCTTACAACTGCGTGGGCTCTGGGACTGCTTTGATCAATCTAATGTGGCAGAAGCGTTACTGTACCTGGAACTCTGAGTTCTTTGGCTCCCTGCTAAGGAGAAATTAATACCAGGCCAAAGAAATTTTCTCAGGCTAGGTTTGCTGCTTGAGCTTCCCAAGGGAGCAGCATACTTAGAAAGGGCTCCTGGTGCTAGCTCCTGCAGGCGCCAGGCTCTTCTCATTTTAAGGAAGCTGACATGGGAAAAGTTGCCACTGGCTGGCCTGATTCGGCGGGGCTTTCCTTGTGCCTGCGCAGGGGGATGTCATACCTTGACAGGCCCATGTACAGAAAATGGTGGACAGCCCCGCCTTGGGCAGAGATTTTAGTATTACAATGAGATTATAGTGAGAAGAAAGTCATGATGAAATCCAGATTTCATGACCTTTCTTGTCTTCAGTAGGCTGGATCTGCTCCAGTTCCTCTAAGGAATAGGAGAGTTCCGATTCAGCAACCTTGGAAAATATTACTCAGAGTTAAATAGTTAGGTTCTTCCTTTTATGGTTTGGATTTCCGCCTGATCAGCTAAGTTAGAGTATGATTTGGGTAGCAGGAAGGCTGGGGGAGGGAATATGTCTAAGACGTGAGACCTATTGGGATCTTGGTTACCAAGTTTGTCTGCCAGGATGGAGTCGCTTCTCCATACTGTCTCAGAAGTGATGCTGTGCCAATTTTTGGTCCAGGTCTTAAGAGATTGGCCTTGTCTTTTGAAATGCCGACTCTGGAGGAAGCAAGTCACTATACGAGAAGTCCAACTTCACTGAGACCTACATGCTGTGAGGAAGCCCAAACCAGTCATGTAGAAAAGACTTCAATAGAGATGAATACTTGACTACCTGGCAGCTGCTTTTTTTTTTTTTTTTTTTTTTTTGAATAGTCTCGCGCTCGTTCTGTCACCCAGGCTGGAATGCAATGGTGCAATCTTGGCTCACTGCAACCTCTGCCACCAGAGTTCAAGCAATTCCCCTGCCTCAGCCTTTCAAGTAGCTGGGATTACAGGCACCCACCACCCCACCTGGCTAATTTTTGTATTTTTGGTAGACAGGGTTTCACCATATTGTCCAGGATGGTCTCAATCTGTTGACTCGTGATCTGCCTGCCTTGGCCTCCCAAAGTGTTGGGATTACAGGCGTGAGCCACCGCGCATGGCCACTCGGCAGCTATTTTAAACCACCTAGCCCAGGCTCTAGGCACTTGAGTGAAAAAAATGTTCAAACTGCAGTCCCAATATCTGGCTGCACATGAAGATCACTGAACTACCCAGCTGAGTCTGTCAACCCCCAAAATGATGAAAGATAGTAAGTTTTCCTCTTAAATCTCTAAATTTTGAGATGCCCTGTAAAACAGTAACAGACAATGGGAACATGGTCTACTAGAGAGAGGCTTTTAATGCAATGGCATAGCCCTTGGTTAATTCCCCATCTGGAGTCTCAGCTGAAAGCAGGAGGGTATTTCACGGAGCTTCTCAACTTTGTTGGACCATGAACTCCAACTTCCGTCTACCCAGTGCTAGCTGATTGCCAAAAATCCCTGCTCAGCTGCTTAGGCCCACAGTTGCTACAACCTGTGATTTTCTTTAGATATTTGCCTTACTTGGCCTCATGTAAACACAGCTAGAAGTTAGTGGATGCCTCAAGGGGAAATTTCATGCTGAATTTTGGGCTCAGTTTTCCAAGGTTCCCTCCATTCCAGGTATGTTTCAATTGTTCCCATCATTGAAAGATAGGGCGGTAACAAAAAAAAATCAGGGCAAATGAATTTGATCTTTTACTGCCTTGAGAGGTTAGAGATAAGAAAATTTTATGCAAACTTCGTATTTCACAAATTAGCTTTAAGTTCTGCTTTCTGTACCTTGTCATATTCATCAGGCAGCAGCTAATTGATATTCTTGTGCATAGCGATCTTCTTAGCCAAATTCACATAGTCGTTAGGGACATATTTGTGGCACCTTGGAGGATAGAACAAGTTTGCTAGTTACCTCCTTACTATACAACATGGATTGCTGGTTTTCCAGTCTCCCCTAAAAATTTTCTCGCCATTTTTCTAGGCTTAGCTTTTAAAGTCTCTAGTCGCTACTCCTACCCAAAACTAATGCCACATACTTTAGGATTTTGTTTTAGGCATCAATTTCTGTATCGGTAATTGCTCTGCAATACACCATCCCAAAACTTAGCAGCTTAGAACAACAGTCTTTTTTGTTTCTCATGGTTCTACAGGTTGACTAAGCAATGTTGCTGATCTGAGCCAGATTTGGCCTTGTTATTTGGGCTCCCTCATGCATCTATGACCCAGGTAGAGGCCAGATAAGGGTTTGTTTCTAAGGGTTGGCTCACCTCTCCTCCACAGGCTTCCTTACCATGATCAGGACAACCCAGTCTTGTTCTCATGGGAGAGGCTCCAAAAGGCCAGAAGTCACAAGGTCTCTGGAGTTCCAGCCTGAAAACTGGGATAGCATCACTCCTCCCACTCTTGGCCAGAGAAAATAACAGGCCAGCCTATACTCAAGGATGGGGGGTGAGGGGGAGGAATACATACAACCTCCCGATGGGCTGAGAAGTAATTCAGCAAAATGTGTGGATATAGCAACTGATGAAAAATTTTATTTACAATCAGTCTACCAGAAGCTATGACAGAAGTCAGCACAGAGTGAGTAGAGAGCAATAAGCCAAAAGCATTGCATGTAAGGAAGCCTTCAAGACAAGGTTACATATCTGAGCTAAGTTGTAGGATGAAACAGGAGTTAAAAGAATAAGAGCATATCGGGTATAGAAACCAGAAGTGTAAAGACATGAAGATGTGAGAAATCACATTTGGTTCTGGAAACTGGGGTCTACAATTTCCTGATGTTGAGTGCCCCTCTCATCCTGTCCTCACTCTTAAATTCTTCTTTGCTTGGAAAAATTTCAAACCTTCTGTAGGAAACTAATTCACCCTTTCCCTTTTCTAATCTCAGTGTAACCTCATGTGGCTTTGGCACTGGAGCCAGAATGGCTAGGTTTCAGTTATTTTTCCACCTTCCATCTGAATCTCTGTGCCTTAGTTTCATCTGTAAAATAGTAATAATTTAGACATATAGACACATACACTACACTGTATATATTCTCCTGCCCTAATCCATGGCTAATAGTGATATGCCATATACTCGGAGATGATATCTATGGCATTTAGGATCATGAAGAAAAATCTGAAAATTGCAAGAATTAAAATAGTATCAGACATTGAAACAGGATGGGGGTTATAGGACCCTGGGACTGGGGTGAGTAGAACAGAACTTGCCTAGTAGCTGCAGAATGTGGGCCAAAAGAGATCCAGGAACCCTCATGTGAGGTGAATTGGGGCTGGGATCAAAATGTTATCAAGAGGCCTACTTAAGATGTGTCGGAGTAGGAACTGCTGTCTCTAGGGTAAAGCAAATGGATTTGAAAGAAAAGACAGCAGGCTGGACTTAGAGAGATCTCTATATAAGACAGGCTCAAGGATTCAATAAAAATAAAACCTCTTTGAAGAAATGGCCTATGGTCTCTTAAGTTGTGTATACGGTCCCTAAATTCACAGGGCAAAGTACATACAAGTTGCCTAGTCATCGAGGTTGATTTATTAAAGATATCACCCATATTGTCTTTTTTCCTTCATATTGAACATATAATGAGTTCCGGGAAAACTCAACATCATACCTTTTTTCACTCCCTCCTGGTTATTGCATACCCATGCCATATCTTCTTAAATGCCAGTTTTACCATTTTTAACTTCCAAACCATCACTTTCAGTGACTTAACAAATGGACCACACTTAGTCTGCCAGTCAGACTTTTTGCAAACTGCTCAAACTATTTCCAGCCTCTGTTCCTTATACATGACAATCATTCCCACGAAGTAATTTCTAATAGCCAATCCTGCATGACATATACGGTCTGTGAAATATCCCTGTGCAATTGCCCGTTCTCCACTTTTTCCCATGATTCAATCATCTAGCATCCTACCCCAAGGTTTTTCAAGAAGTGCTTATCGCATGCCTACTGTGTACCTGTCCTCCACTAGGCATTTCAACAATGAAGGAGATGAATAAGATCCCTGCACCCCACGATTTTGTATACTGTACTATTCTTATAACTTTTCTGTAAGTAAAAGTATTTCAAGATTTTAAAAATGACCAATATTACTGCTAACAAAAAATCTGAAATTTGAGAAAAAAAATACCACGTAAAAACTAGACCCCAGAGAGGATTATTGGAGATAAGGACACTTTGTAAATCAAAGGAACTGAGCCAACAGGAAGAGATCACAACTGTAAATCTGCATGTGTATATATATGCATATGTATACATGTATGCATGTATATGTTCTCCAATCCTGTCCTATTCCATGACTAACAGAGCGATGATATGCCATATACTCAGAGATGACATCTGTGTCATTTAGGATCATGAAAAAAATCTGGAAAAAAATCTATATACTTGTAAAGACAATGCTTGAAAGTCAACAGTAATAAGATAAATTTTGAATTACTCTATCAGTTTCGGTTTTAAACTCGAGGTGAATCTTCCTCTTACCTCTAAATTAGCCTCTGACTTGGCCAAACAAAACTTTGTCAGAAGATGTCAAACTTTTATCTGGTAAAATGTTGACCTTATCATTTCTCAGTCTATTTCAAGCACTAGTCACTTGATTAGCCTTCCATGTTTCTCACCATAGGCTATTGTTTTCTTTTCCTTCTCAGAGTTAGTGAGCATAGAGCTCCTTAACCCCAGCTCGGACACTTCATAATGAATTGCCACAATCTGGCAGATATGGAGCTATAAGCCTATTCCCTTTGTTGAACAAAAGACTGGGACTCTTGCTCTAATCTACTGACCACAAACATTCCTAAGTAGCAGAAGCTACTTAGGAAACAACCTCCAGTATAACAAACACATTTCCCAAATAACCAGTTTCAAGGCCTGTGATATTCTATACAACATTTGTTTTTCCCAGGAAGTAAATTAGTTACTACAAATGGGGAGATCCAGAATCCATCATTGCCATTTAATTTACCTGTGGAAATAAGGAGTTTTTCAAATATTTTAGGCCTTCAATCATGGATCAAGATAATACTAAACTTAATGTCCAATTATTAATGGTTAATTATAGTGCATAAAGTTTGCATTATACAAATATTTGAAAAAACTTGTATGCATTTCCCATTGCTATTAAATCTAAGGAGTAGGTAAAAGGTGGTACTCAGAGCAGTTTATAAAATACAATGCCACAAATATATACAAAGAAAACAGGCTGGTAGCACAGGCATCAGAATTATATTTTCCTTTGCAAGTTTGTGTATTTTTGAAAGTCTCAACATTTGCTCACCTCCTAAAGTTGGTTAATTCTGTTTAAGAACCACCAAACAAAATGCAAAGGCCAAGAAGTTGGTTATGACAGTTCAAAATTTGCTCATCAAATTGTCTCCTATCAGAATAATAAGCAGTCTATTCTTTTCAAAATGAGTTATTTCATTTTTCCCTAAGACGGGTACAATCTCAAGTATATCTTAAATCAATTTTCTCAAATTAAGCTACTGCAAAACCTACTTTTCCCCCTGGCTCGTTACAAGTGTTATCAGCTAGTCTCTAATGAGAGATACAATTTAATAAATTACGAAGGGCAGGACTCCTGAGCAGTAAGGACTATTACTCATGTGGGTTCCAAAAACCCACAATAGGATTTTCTACAATCACTTTTGTGTTCTGTTAGAAGTCAACCAATAGGCTCATGCATGACAATGAGGCCTCACCTCCCTAGAAAAAGTATCAAACAGCTTTTTAACACGTTTAATTTTTCTTCTGTTATTGAGACCATAATGCTACTCCCAGTTGTACTTAGCAAAAGCTAAATGGCAAATGAAGCTTAAAAAAAAAAAAAAAAATTCAGTTGACGGGAAAAGCATTTGTTGGTTGGATATGATGAAAAATAATAGCCCAAGATTCAACATTTAAGAAAAGGTTAGTCTTGAGGGAAAAGCAAAAGGCAATATAATGTGATGATAACCAAATTGTCTTCACATTCCCCCTTGCTGGTTTTCATAACAGTTGCTGCATACATATGAGAGATTAAGTTTTTTTTATACCAACCTTCAAAACAACTTAGAATATTTTCGCATTCAGTCAGAACCACAAGATGGAAAAAATATTCTTTCCTCTTTGATTCTAAATAAAACTGAGTAGTTTTTTAGAAATGAGGTAGGACAGATGGAAACTGTAGGTACTGTGCATCAGGGCCACACAGAGGTTTCTATCCAATATTTGAAGGGAGAGATCCACATAGCCATGCAGGGGTCCACTGCCACATACTAGCTGCTGGATGCAATTACATTAAGAACTTCATGAGTCAAAGAGCAAAGCATTTGCTAAATGAATTGTATATGTGGCCAGAATATTAATGACTATTATCATACTTGGCCTGTAATCCTCAAATGAGTCATTTCACAAAAATTTTTACAAAAAAAATCAACTAATCAGTGAGAGGTAGGCTCATTTTCAAAGCTAGATTTTTTCCCTTTATATTTCAGCAAATTCTATTTTTCCTTAGAATGTCTGCATTGACGAAGTTCAATGTCTATACTAGTTTTCAGCTAGAGAGTAACCATAAATAAAATTCAAAGATTCTCTTACCTGGGATTTTTTAAGAGTAATCTAGTGACCCCTCTTCGTGATCTGCATTAGAATCATGAAAAGATACTTAAAAACATAGGTTTTGGGGACTCATCTCAAAGTTAATTATACATAATCTCAGGGTAGGTGGTCAAGAATTTCCACTTCTAAAAATTTATGATCACTAAAATGTGAATATTACTGCTCTAAATTTTCAAAAAGATATTCTGTTAAAAAAAAAAAAAAGCAAATGATAAAATTCAATACTAGAAGAATTAACTTACCCCAATTCATCCACTGTCAGTGGATTTGCCTGAAGGTCTGTCTTATATGAAGAGGCATGCCCAAGGTGTTTTTGGAGAGGTGCTCCAAGATATTTTTGGCCCCATAAACTTAAAAATGACAAGGACACATTGAAGTTTCATCTATGGATCTCTTTAAATATCAGATTTTTACATTCTACATTTGTCCTTTCACTAGATATGCCTGTCTAAAATCTAAAACCACATCTAAATTTATAGGTGCTGGTAAAAGAATAGCATAGACAGAAGGAACGTAAATGAAATATCTGCCCAGCTGCCTGTAGGGTGCCGATACACACACCAGAAAGCCACCCGGATGAATTCAAAGGAATGTGACTGAGTCTGGGGTTTAGATTCAGGTTTCATAGCCAACTTGAATCTAAGACAGAAGGGAGTTGTTTCTCAGATAAGTGAGAGGATGACATAGAAGAGGTGTTTCCAAATTTGGTTGTATAATGTTTGAATCACCTAGAGAACTTCCCAAAAGAGGAAAAAACTTGTTTCCAAGCCTCAACTCGGTATTATTGAAACAGTGCACAGAGCTACAGTTTTAAAATGCTTAGCTGGTTCTCAAATGCAACAATACTTTGAAATAAAGGCTTATCACAGCCTGACCATAATTACTAGAAAAATTCAAAAATTTATTACTGTGGACTTTGAAGCATTCTTTACAAGTAGAAAGTATACGAATCTTATTATAATTTGATTTTTACTTTTTAACGTTTAGATTTTTTTTCATGATCCTAAATGCCATGTATTTCATCTATTAGTCATGGAATGGGACAGGATTGAATATCGTGTGTACACATATTAATGCTGTATTTGGTACAGATTCATATTTGGTACAAATGCAGATTTACAATTATCTTCCTGTTGGCTTGATTCCTTTGACTTAGTGTCCCTCTTTAATAATCCTCTTTGGGGTATGGTTTTTGCATGGTATGTTATTTTCTCAAATTTCACGGAGATTTCTTAGCAGTAATACTGGTCATGTAATTTAACTTATCTTGAAATAATTTTAGACTTACAGAAGTTACAATAGTACAGAGTCCCTGTATAGCCATCTCACAGCTTCTCTTCATCTTAACATCTTGTATTACCATAATACAATCACCAAAACTTACAAATTAGTATTAGTACATTTCTATTTAAACTCCAGGCTTTTAGATTTCTCCAGATTTTCCACTAATGTCGTTTTCCTATTCCAGGATTAAGTCCAAAAGCCCACATTTCACTTAGTTGTCGCACCTACTTAATCTCTGGTGTGTCAGTTCCTCAGTCTTTTCTTGTCTTTTACAACCTTGACACTTTCTGATGTGTTTTGGCTGTGTCCTCACCCGAATCTTATCTTGAACTGTAGCTCCCCTACTTCCATGTGTTGTGGGAGGTAAATCATGGGAGTGGTTTCTCCATACTGTTCTCATGGTAGTGAATGTCTCATGAGATGTGATGGTTTTATAAGGAGAAACCCTGTTCGTTTGAATCTCATTCTCTTGTCTGCTGCCATGTTAAGATGTGCCTTTCACCCTCTACCATGATTGTAAGACCTCCCCAGCCAAGTGGAACTGAGTCCATTAAATCTTTATAGAGTACCCAGTCTTGAGTATGTCTTTATTAGCAGTGTGAGAATGAACTAATATACTTTTGAAAAACACCAAGCAACTATTTGGTAGAATTTCCCTCAGTTTTGGTTTGCCCGATATCTCATGATTAGATTGAAACTAGGCACTTTTGGGGGAAAAAAAAATACACAGATGAGATTCCCTTCTTGGTACGTTATATCAAGCAGTATATAGTGTTTGTGTTTTATTCCTAGTGATGTTAGCCTTGATCACTTGATTATGACGGTATCTTCTGGGTTTTTCTCCTATGAAGTTTTCTCCCTTTGTAATTAATAAATACTGTGGAGATGCTTTGAGTCTATGAAAATATTGTCTCCTCAGACTTTTGCTCACTAAATCTATCCATGAGGGGATCTTGCCTACAACAATTATTACAGTGGTATTATGGTGATTTCCTGTTTTCCTCATTTCTTCTACATAATTCATTGGAATTCTATGAGAGAGAACTTCCCTTTCCCTCATTTATTTGTTACTGACACCAGTATTCTTTGGGTTATATAATATTGTCATCAGTTTTATTGTACAAATTTTTCTAGTTTGGGCCATTGAGAACTTTTTCATATTGGCTCTTGTGCCCTTTGACATGCCCTCAATTTTTTTTTTTTTTTAAAGCACTTTACTTTTTGGCACCATAATGACAATCTCCATCTTTTCCTAGTCTGCAATCACTTTTCTCCAAGGAATTCTGATTGTGAAATAGCATTTAGAAAGTAAGATCTGGGTACTAGGTGTGCTCATTGCTATTGATTTGCCATTATCCTCTCAGAAGTCACAACCAGGAAATATGCTTATGTATGCTATGCCATTATGCTATGCCATGATTATATATACATCTGTTTCTGCATTTATCCGTGTGTGTATTCAGATTGATACCTGTGATTCTAATACCACCATGGGTTTATTCTAGATGTTCTACTTATAACTTTTTTTCTCCAAAGTGAAAAACCTGGATCTCATTATCTGCAATATTTTTACTTATTTGTTCAATCTAGTATATACTAAGAGTTTTTCACAAGAGCACAGGTTAGCAATTATAAAATAATTTGCCAACTAGACTTGGGTGTTTACATATAGTTTGTCTTCAGTCTTAAGAATTCAGTCCAAAATGCTGTTTTCTGAAGTAATTTGAGTTACTTTCTTCATTCTTTTCAGGGTAGTTTTTACTCATTTGTAACACAGGTTCACTTGTAACATTTATATTTCATTTTGGTTTCCTATCAAATCCTGGTTGATTTTAAAAATATTTACCTACAGTAAAACTCTTTAAACAGATACACAGATTTTGACAAATGCATAGCATTGTATATCCACCATTAGTCATAACAGATAACACTTCCATCACTGCAATTCCTTTGAAGTGCTCCTATGTAGTCAACCCTTCCACCTGCCCCTTACCCCAGTAAACCACGGATTCATTTGACATTTCTATAGTTTTGCTTTTTCCAGAATGTCATAAATATCATCTAACATGCAGCCTTTTTGATTTGGCTTCTTAGACAAGTGCATTTAAGATTCATGCATGTTTCATATGAATCAGTAATTGATTTTTGTTGGTGTGTAGTATTGCATTGTATGGATGTACGATAAGTAGTCTATTCATTCACTGATTAAAGGGGACTGGGCTATTTCCAAAGTGGGGCAAGTACGAACAAATCTAAGTATTCTTGTGTAGGTTTTTGTGTGAAAGTAAATATTCATTTCTCTTGGGCAAATGTATTAGGGTTATACAGAGAAACTGAATGTATATATAAGACAGGAGATATCCGGTATGATGTGTATATTAAGAGAAGTAGATTGTGGAGGTTGTCAAGTCCAAACTCTACAGGATAGGCTGGCAGGATGGAGTTGATATTGCAGCTCAAATCAATCAAGCCATCTGCCTCAGGTTGGTGGGGAACAGGGACAGATTAGTGAATTTCATCAGCATACATCTGTTACTGCACTTCGTTTGTAATGAAGTGAGTTTCTTGATCAGAAATAGTGCTGTGTGGAATACTATGATGGTAGTATCTCACTTTTGGTACCAATCTTATTAGTCATGCTTCTGTGGAGAAATAGAATGAATAGGAAGGGGACCGAAACAGATTTATTTTAAGGAATTGGCTCATGTGATTTTTGAAGGCTGCCAGGTACAAAATCTACATGTAGGGTAGGCCAGCAGGAGAGAGGCCCAGAGAAGAGTTGATGCTGCAGCTTGAATCCAAAGGTAGTCTAAAGGCAGAATTCCCTCCTCCAGAGATTTCAGTTTTCTCTTAAGGCCTTCAACTGATGGATTGGATGAGGCCCATCCACATTAGAGAGGGCAGTCGTCTTTACTCCAAGTCTATTGATGTAAATGTTAATCTCATCGTTAAAAAGTACCTTTGCAGCAACATCTAGGCTGGTATTTGACCAAATATCTAAGTACCGTGGCTTAGCCAATTTGACATATGAAATTATCCATTATAGTAAGTTTCTAGGAGTGGGATCGCCAAGTCAAATGATAAACACATGTTTAATTTTATTAGAAACTGCCAAAATATTTTCCATACTAGCTGTGATTTTTCATTCACATCAGCAATGTGTAAGAGTTCCAGTGGCACAATCACGTTTGTTTGTATTTAGCCATTCTGATGTACATGCAGGTGTCTCGTTAGGTATTAAAATGTGTTTCTGAAAACTAATGTTGAGAGCCCCATTCTATATGGTTATCTTTCATCCATATATCTTGTTTAATGAAATGCCTGTTTAGATTTTTGGCACTTTTTAAAATTGTTGCTTATTTGTGAGTTTTGTGAATTCTTTATGTATTCTGGGTATGAGGCCTTTGTGTGAAATGTTTGTAAATATTTTTTCCTATCTGGAGCTTGTCCTTTTGTTCATTTAACAGTCCATCTTGCAGACCAAAAGTTTCCAAATTGGATAATACCCAACTTAGCAATATTTCCTTTGTGAATGTTTTTGGTGTGGTATCTAAAAATCTGTAACTTGATCTCAAAGGTTTTCTAAATTTTCCTCTAGAGGTTTTTTCATTTGTCTATAGTACATTTTGAGTTAACATTTGTAGAAGATACAAGATGTGGGTTCAGGTGGATCTTTTTGTTTGGATTTTTGCTTGTTTGGTTGGTTGGTTTGGTGCCTTCCACCATAATAGGAAGCTTCCTAAGGCCTCCCCAGAAGCGAGTGCCACATGAAAACCACAATACTTAATTTAGAAATGACATTGACACTGACAGTTGAAGATAGGTGGTGACCATTCATAATTGATTCCTGAATATTTCTTTGCCCAATTTTTGTATGAATTTATTGAATTATAAAAATTTACATATTCTGGATAAATCCTTTATTTGCTATGTATTTTTAATAACCACTTTAAGTATGTGACTTGTCCTCATGATTTTTGAAAAGCACATTTTAAATTTTGATGTACAACTTACCAATTTTTTATAGATAATACTTTTTCTGTGTATCTGACACTTTTGCCTAACCCAAGGCCACAAAGGTTTTTTATAGTTCTTGTATTTAGGTCTATGATTCATTTTCAGCTGATTTTTATATTTGGTGCAAGGTATAAATCCAAGTTGATAGAATCTTTTAAATACAAATATTCAATTGTTCCTGCACCATTTGTTGAAAAGACTCTTCTTTCTCTGCTTCTTTGTCTTGGCACCTTTACCGAATATCACATCAATTTGTTTCTGGACTCTATTCTGTCGATCTATATTTCTATCCTTATGCAAATACTACCCTGTATTAATGCTTAATATTTTAAAATCAAGGTTAAAATGGCTATAAATTTAAATATTTTTCACATACATGCTTTGAAATTATTTGGTTTACAACCTCTTAAGGTTTAAAGATTTATGTGACTAAATATTTTATGTTGCTCAACTTAAAACTGAGAACTCATAAGTGAAAGCTAACAAAACGGGGACGAAAGACTTTCAAGATGAAAATAAAACTCCATGATACAGAACTGCAGAGAACTCTGGTGAAAGCTAGTGAAATTGAGAAAAGTGGAGAAATTATGGAACATTTACCAGAGTTTGCTTTATTAGGTGCATAAGAGATAATTGGATATTTTTAGAGTATCAATGCCTGATCTTCACTCCCAAATATAGACCGTTTTGGGACAAGGCTACGTTTGACAACCACATACCAATCAAATAGATATTCCAGATAAAAATAATCAACAAGCTTAATCATTGCAAAGAGAACAGAAAACAAATATGTAATACAGAGATGAGGACTGCACTGCTGTAAGATATTAAGGAATGTGATATTTCATAGAAATATCACAAATACACCTTTATTTTTAATAGGTGTACAGTTACATATATCAACTTCCTGTTTCTGAATATAAGATTTGACCTTCGAGAGCTAGAAACAGTTATTATATGTTAATAACTACCACTCCTTAAACATCCATTTGGCATCCCCCAAAAGCAGATCCTGAGACAGTGATTCAATGCAGTTATTTTATTAAGAAACCCTGGAAACAAGGCAGCCAATAAAGGAGATGTCATGTACACAGCTATCGCTGTGATCGGCTGGACCTTAATCCTGCAGAGAAGTTCTGGGAAGGGTGCAAAACGTGTCTCAGAGTTACCCTGAGGGCAAGAGCACTGGGACATTTATGCACCAACACTTGAGACTCGGAGTTTGAGGGCTTCTGGGAAGGGAGTGTTATCTCTCAGGTACTTCTGTCCTTCCAAGTGTTCAGAAATAGCCCTTAGGCAAAGAGTGGCATACACTGAAAGTTGGAAGTCCACTCAAGTACACAAAATTGGTAAAGAATGAGATACAGACATTTTATGCCTCGAAGCACTAAGGGATTTTGAGATCCAGTTAATGTATTTATAATCTTCACAAATACTGCAAAGAGGTTTTTTTTCTTTAAAAAAGAAACCAAGACACATCCAATAAATAATTGTGTGCCTTTTATGGCCCAGGCACTGCTCCAGACACTAGGGATAGAGTGGTGACCAAAACAGATCATGCCCATATGGAGTTTACATTGTGGTGGGGAGAATGGCAGACGTGTAAGCCAATATAGCATCAGATGTAGATAAAAAGTGAGAAGGAAAATAAAGCAAAATAAGGGAATTGAGAATGATGAGGGGTGCTTTTTTAGACAATTCGTTCAGGGAAGCCTGATCTTAAAAGATGAATTTGAGCGGAGAAATGAATGCAGGGTAGAGGCGAGCCAAGTGAAGAGTTCAGGCAGAGGAAATGGCAAGTCCACCGAAGCTAGTGTGACTGGAAGAGAATGATGAAGGGAGATTAACCGGGAATAAGGCAAGAGATGTATACCCTCATAGTCCATAGTGAGGAATTTGTAATTCATTTTAGATGTAAGTGTGGCAGGTAACAGTGGATGAAGAAAAGCAAGCTAGCAACCTGGTGTACTATTTCAGGAAAAACAAAGGTATTAAATGACTCTCCTAATAAGATGCAATTAACTGCTCAATCTGCACCTCAAACTTAAATCTGTCTTCCTTCCAAGATGATGATCTTTGCTCTGTGACATGCTGCTTCTCCCTTACAGCTTGACATTTTCATTTCTCAGGAGCTCTTCATGAATATGTGCAATCAGTGATGTCTGTTGGCCAAATCAAAACGGGAAAAACAAGGAAAATCCCCCTAAATTGATAAATGAAAAATGCCACTGGCAGCCTGAATTTAATAAGCTTGTGGCTGTCCTATTTTTTCAAACCCAGAGAAGAACATTTTAAACTGTGGCACTAATACTTCCACTAATCTTTGCCAACTCTCAGCATTATCTTGTGAGACTCCCAGACTTGCTGAAATCTCAAATTGCTGCTTTTCTGCCTGCTGAGTACTATGAGTTGAAAATAACCCAGTCATTTGTTTCCTCCACAAGCCTGAGGTATTTCGTGAATCCCCGTTTATTTCAAGGATGCTTGCTTTCCTCGTTTGGGAGACTTTTAAGTCCCAAAGGTCAATAGAAAGCCTTGGAATATGAAGGCTTTTTCATCTTGCAAACAGCAGGGAAAGAATAGAAAGACTAACAGTAAGTGAACATAAGGAATAAAAGGAACAACAAGGTAATTTCATTTGTTTTGCAGGCAACAAAAGGAAACAAGAATAGCCCTAGCACAGTAATAGTTACCTGGGTAGCATTCTGCAACCTTGCAGGATTTGTCATGCTGCAGGAATATCGATGAGTCTGACTAGTAGAACTGGTCAGCCAATGACAGGTTCATAACACCTCTCAAACAGCATGTTGGCTTTTATAGACTTTGAGTCACTTCTCACCACCACTAGCCCTCCTGAAGTTCCATTCAGGTATGAGTGATAGGAAGGTGGCCGTTTCTCCCTCTGTTCTGTATTTTTTTTCAGAGATGCATATTATGTTTTGTTGTCTAAATCAACCTCTCCACCATTCCCAGAACACTTGAAGAACACCAGTGGGTTGGTCCTGGATGATAATCCCCAACAAGGCAAATGCATGGTTTGCCCATGGATGTCAAAGATGAGAGAGACAGCCAAGTGGAGCCAGACTGCCCAAGTTCAAATTCTAGCTTCTCCACTTATAAACTCTGTGGACATAGCTTAATTTCCAAAACCTCAGTTCTCTGATCTAAAAGTGCGTATAAAAACAGTAGTATTTACACTAGAATTGTAGTGCATTAATATAGGAAACAATATCTGGAATAACTTTCCCTCCATGATAATGCATATACACATACAACCTGATTAATTCCCACCCACTGCCTAGCACATGTCCCAGAATTCTACTATTTCAGGACTATGTGGGAGAAAGGAGTGCCATCTAGTTGAGATTCCTGGAATCTTTCATGCTGACCTGGAAGTCTAGGCTAGGCTTTCAGGATTCAGAATGGTTGTTCCCAGATGGCATCAATCCATAGCTAGAACAAGAATCGATTAGAATTGTCCCAGGGGATTCCTAGCTGGCTAACAACCTCTCAATAATGATTCTCCAGAATTTTAAATTATTTGGACTCCAATAATTGCATTAGAGAGGGCTTTTGAAGTATAAATCAAACACTCGGAATACTGCCTGGGCAGAGCAGCATATGGAACTACTGGGTTTTCATCTATTTATATTTTTAGTGTCTCAAAAATCAGTAAAACTTACTTCACTTCCGTTCTTTTGACATTAACAGAAAACTGGAAAAGCCTAAAATGTTTTGTATTTACAAAGATAAATGGCCTCTTTACCCAGGGATCGAAACCTCAAACAAGCACAAAAATAAAAATGCCCTCCCCCACATCCCCTGAGCTGACCCTGGTCATCATAGACAAAGCCTTCAGTCCACTGGCCAGGGACCCTGTATATGAGCAATTCAAGATGAGGGCCAAAAATATCAGACCTATCTGTTCCTGTGATACAAGGTTGAACAGAAGCTACACCAAGTGTCAAATGTCTGTTTTCTACAGGACGCAGGTGGCTACTTATTAAAAAAAACATTCATGTCAGTCAAACTTAACTTTTTTTTGTCATTTTGTTAAATCAGTAAAAGACACTGGGTCCTAGAGGCTGCAGTGAATCTAAGGAGTGGCATTTGTGCATTCGTATTTTCACTGTTGGGATTCTTGCTATTGGTCCTCTGGCATGAAGGGAGACAATGTTGAGTCTAATACAACTTGTATATGTTCATGTCATTGCAACAATAGAAGAAAAAACTTTTATAATACTGAAAAACTCCTTTATAAAAATAAGAGCAAAAGATAACTAGTTCCACTGTGAGAATTTACATAGTTGTGTGGTGTGAAGAATTGAAAAGCAATTGGAGTTTGGAAGAGGAATTTGTGAAAGTTCACATCTTAACTGAAATTTACATCCTGTAGAAAATGCATTTTTAAAATGATCATCTTTCCATCTTACCTCTTCTGGACCAATAAGAGACTAGGATATCTCCAATGGTATCAGTAAAATAACTTGTTTGTTTTGCTATGATTATTCTTACCACATTTTGTGGTTGAGCTTTTTAGCATTAAATATTTAAGAAGTTAGTAGGGAGAGGGCTGGGCGGGGGAAAAAGTATCAAAGTGCCTGTCAGTCCCCCGAGTGTTATTTTAGTTCCTTGAATACAGGAACCTTATTTTTCCAGTCTGGGTTTATTCATATGAAAATGAAGATGCTACAACCTGCCTATGGAGTTACTGTAGGCTAAATATCTGACTGTTGGCTTAAAAGATATCATTGGCTTCCTTCCTCAGATCTGTAAATCAAACTTAGAAAATAAAAACATCACTAGCAGTTACAGTGAATTGTAATCCCAGCAAGATCAGGCGAGAGGTGGGATCAAAGCCTCCTAAATCCAAAGAAAAGATTGATTTCCTTGAGTGTAGAAAGCACATAATACACTTAGTGAGGCTTGAATGACACAAACAGCTTCATCACATCAAAGATAAGCAGGACTTTGCCCACTGGAACTTGGCTCTCTTACTTTGTACTGGTTTAGGACAAATTAGTATTTCCTGGCATTTGTTGGATGATTGGTCTTCTAAGTCAAAACCATGATTTTCCTGTTTTTAATCCTCATTACCATAAGCCAGTATCATGTAATTTTTCATCTCGACTTTTCCTGTCATTCAGAGCAGCAGCCTTTTCATTATTTATGTATCGCAAGCAACCCATGTGCATTAGCTTATGCATTTAAATATTTTTTAAACATAAAGTTGTTCTGTATATTCACATCCAACCTTGTATCTTGTGTCTTAGGTATGTGCACAGAGAAAATAGAATAACAGAGCTTCAGAGCATATCTTAGAGGTAGTATTTAAGTTAGATATTGGCTCTGCCACTTTACTTACCTTATTTATTCCTGTCTTCTCACTGACAAAATTTAAAAAGTAGAACCTACTGCAGTGTCATTATAAAAACTAAATTCAACATATGTGGGAAAATGCTTTGTATAAAACAAGTGCTCGATACACATTACTCATTGTAAGAGGCTCGGGAGGCTCAGCAATCTTCTAATTTCACTTAATTTGATCTCAGACTGATTTTACTTAACTGAAATAAAGGCAGTAAATGCAATTTTAGACCTAATTTGTACTTAAGTTGTGCTTTGCTTTCTAGTTAGACTTAACACAAAACAACATGAAAATATGTTCAACCTTACCAATACTGAAACAAATTGAAAAATTTTCCCCTTCATCTCTCAAATTAACAAATGTAAAAGGAATGCTAAATCTCATTAGCATGTGATGTACTGTGGGAAGAGGGTACTTGTCCACTGTTGACAGGAGTCTACACTGGCACAAACTTTACCAGACAGTTTGGCACTATACATGTAAACTGTTAATGTATATTCCCTTTGATCCAGAAATTTAACATACAAAAATTAATTCTAAGGAAGCATTAGACAAATGAGTAAAGATGGGAAACAAGGATGGTTACCACAGTATTTGCAAGAGCCTCCAGTTGAAATTTCTTAGAAATGAGTACAAACTGATGATACTGGGCCATGTCTATAAATAGAATCAGTGGAACCATTCAGGAGGAGGGGATAATTTTTTAATAGAAGAATGCTCAAGTGAAAATAGTGTTGTTACAGTAGAATTCAATATTTTGTAATGTGCATATATGTGTGTGTTCATAGAAAAAAATCTGAAACTATATACCAAAATACCAATTTTCATCTCTGGGTGATAGAAATACAAGTGCTTTATACTTTTTAGTAAACTATATTTCAAGAAGAAAACATCTTGCCTTAGTAATAATAGAAATACTAGTGAAACTAGTTAGTAAGAGAAACCTCTAAATCTATAGAAAGACATCATGGTGTTAAACTATTAGACAACAGAGAGGCATTTGAAAATGCAGCTTTATATCTTCTTTAGCTTTTTAATACCCCTAACCAAATAGTCTTCAATATGGGCAAAACAACCTGATGGAATTTCAGTCATGAAGGGTTCTTGGGACCTGAACCTGGAATGGAGTTGTGGCTTTTTGTCTCCCCTATTCTAACCATACTTTTGGGGCAGTTTATTTCAAGTAATACTTCTTCAGTCTGGCTGCTAGCTATAATTTGGAATTCATTGAATTGTTGACATGGTTGACCTGGGCCAGTGTGATTCAAGGTGAACAGGACTAAAAGTCAAAATGAAAAAGTTCTCTGGCACACCAGAAAGGCAATCACAGAGGAGCTATTCCAGAAGAGTGGAGTTAATGAAAAGCTATCTGTCTTTTGTCAGTAGCACCAAAATTCCAAAGATTCATATATTTAACCAGTCCTAAATGATAGTTAAAGTTGAGATGGGAAGAGGTTTTAGAAAAAGATATGACAAAAACCAATGATTTAAACTTTGATTGGTAGAGAAAAATGGTCAGGGGTAGGCAGTTGTTTAAAGGAACATTTTAGTTTCGATAACTTGAAAAATATGAAACTTCTCAGATTAGTTAACTTAAAATTTGGGGTTCAATATTATCTAAAGTTTTCAGAATCAAAAAGTACATTTAGAGTTTTCTGTAAGGAGTAGACTTTTTTTTAAAGCCGTATGTAGCCCCTTGTATTTTATCTGGTGTGCAATTACATTATGGTAGCACTTTTCAGAAAATGTCCTAAGGAAAACTTATTTGGAACACTGATATTTGGTGAGACCAAGTTAGAAGGTGTGAAGATTAATGACTGACAGTGATCCCAGTAGTGTTTTCTATGTGTAAGGGCAGAAGCTGAGAGAGTTGAAGAGAGGAGAAACAGTAGAGAAAGTAAAAACAGAAGATAAATTAACCTCAGAGTTAAGACCGCTAAGTTCTTCTCGCATCTGTAGTGATCTCCAGACCTCTTAGCCTCTCATTTGTCATTATAAATAAAATATGTGAACTCTGTGATGTCTAAACGTCTTTCCTTATTCTCTGCTTCTCTGAGCTGCCTTCTCATTAGGGGTGGCAAGCTTTCAAAATGGAAAATTTTAGTCCAAGTTTGCAGAAATAGGCCATTCACAAACTGACTTCTCTTTGGTAGACAGCTAGACTGTCCACACTAATGTGACACAGAGAAATAAGTCTCAATGAGGAGATGTAAGTAAATGAGATGTAACAACCAAGCAGGCAGAAAGACTTTAAAGAAAACCTATCCCAAAATGCAATAATCATAAAGACATTATAGCAGTTGACAGGTTAGAACCCAGATAGTATCACTTTCAAATGATCATAAATTTTAAGTGGTTGAGATTAAAGAATACTTCAATTTGTGCCTCATGGCATTTAAGTCATGTTCCATCTTTTCTCAGTAAGTATTCTTTTAAAAGAATAAGGGACTACATTCCAATTTTTTAAAGGCATACTCAGGCACAGACATGTACATCTTGGTGTCTGTCAGGTACATTTTATTCCTGAAATAATTTGAAAAGGCAAATGTATTCTACATTAAAAAAAAAGCTTGTGCCACATGTCTCTTAACCAAACCCCACGAATATTGCCCAAGCAGAACTAACTAATCACTAAAGGATATATCTTCTACATGTAAAATTATCACATTATGATCAATAGTCATACATGAGAAAAGTTAGCAGGAGCTTGAGTTCATGTCATGTGTTGCTTTTATTTGCCTCCTTTGCCCTTCTTTCTTTCCTTCCCTCTGTTTCCTTCCCTCCTCGCATCTTTCCATCATTCCTTTGCTTTTTTCCTTTAAGCAAAATCTTAAGTTCCAGGACATTCTAAAAGGAATATAAATTACATATTCTATAGAACATGCAAGCCTGGTGTGTTGATTTAATAGGGTGCATATTTTTAACATAGATAAAAATAGCAATTTGGCTGATAAAATGTCTAAAAATTGTTTTAGACATTGACCATTCTAAATTTCAATAAGCCCTTTTATGCTTGACCCCAGAAAAGTTTACTGAAAATGCTTAGAAAGAATAATAGCTATATCATAAAAGAGCTCACTGGTGTTGCAAAGAGTGATAATTATAAATAGAAAGGTACCCAGCCAGTGAGAATGATCTGAAGTGTGTGACAGAGATGGATGCTATGAACCATTTCCTGTCACATTTTTATAGATGAGCTGTGAGATACAGAAGAAATAAAATATATTAATTTTATCCTTAAACTATATAGGCCTAAACACCACCAAAAAGACTGCACACATGAAGGAAAAATAGAGAAATATTAAAACACTAAAGGATTTATCCTGGCGACTGGAAATCACTGAGAAATCTAGTGTAGGGACAGAGGTAAATGTTTAAGCTGGGAACCGCACATAACTACCTCCAGTGCTTAGAAATTTTCAGTGGCTGCTCATTTCTTACCATAGCAAACCCTCCACTATTCTTTAACGTATCAATACCATCAACCCATCAGTGAACCCAGTTCTATAACAGCATCTCCTGCTATCAGCCACAGCCTACAGAGAGAGCTCTCATGAGGCTTTTAATCAATGTCGGTCCCCTCTCACTCGTGCCTTCCTTATCTCTTTGATAGTCTTCTGAGCTTTTCAACAGAACATAGTGGATTGAGGGTTTTCTTAAATGACGTGGTCTAGCTACTCTCACAGGTCCAGTTCACATAGTTTCTTTACTGTTATCTGCCATGGCAGGTATGGCATCTTTACTGTCGTCTTCCTCCAAACTTCTAAGAGCTGTCATCACAGACAGCAGCAATACTGTCTTATAGAGTACTTTCCAGGGTGCTAAATCGTTTATTCCAAAGTGCTTCTATATAAACTCTTTATCTATATGTTCTTCCCTGCTTGAACCAGCAGCCTCGGGATCCAGTCCCGTACATGTTCTTCCAACTCCTACTGGTCCGCATTGGCTAGGTAGGACCTGCAGTTTTCCAATGTATAGTCATGTTCCCTCTTAACAGTCCCAGCAATTCCATAGTTAGAGTGAATCGTGACCTAAGCCTAGTTACTGGCCTGGTAACCAAGAAAGGAATTGAAGGTAGTTCCTTCTAGGAAACGACATTATCTTGCAAGGTAGAGGGCTCTACATAATCTTCAAGCAAATGGAGACAACTAAAACTTAACAGGATTGGGCCCCCTTTTCAGGCCCAGGGGGTTAAGGAGCATCTGAGGATTCAGTATTTTTGAAAGCATCAACCCAGATTTCTACAGATGCCACGTCTCTAGGGCCCTACTTCTCCAAACATAGCCCTTGCCAAATTTGAGAATTAAACTTGCTCTATAGCTGTGACACTTTTATAATGAATTTCTGAGACCTGATCCTCAGCTTTCAGGAGATGAGTCTCTCTACACGCTGCCAATAAGAGCCTCTGGCTTTCACATTCGCTTTTTAACTTGTGATTAAACATCGTCAGTTTGTATTTTCTCTAAGGTGTTGATTGTATTTAGTAATAGTCATCCCATTTTAATCATTGTTATAATCAGTTTTTTCCATGCTCTTATCTAGTACTGCGTTAAAAAAATTAGTATAAAACAATAAATTTAAGGACACATTTATAGATTTTTTTTTTGACTGAGTCTTACTCTGCTGCCCAGCCTGGCATGCAGTGCTGTGATCTTGGCTCACTGCAACTTCTGCCAGGGTTCAAGCAATTCTTGTGCCTCAGCCTCCTGAGTAGCTGGATTACAGGACTGTGCCACACCTGGCTAATTTTTGTATTTTTAGTAGAGACAGAATTTTACCATATTGGCCAGGCTGGTCTCGAACTCCTGACCTCAAGTTATCCTCCCACCTTGACCTCCCAAAGTACTGAGATTACAGGCATGAGCCATCGCACCCAGCCATATTTACAGATCTTGCAGGACAAGGATTTGGAAATAGCACAACAGGGAGGAATTGCTTTCTCTGCTTCATGATGTCTGGGATATAAGCTTGGATGACTCAAATGTCTTGGGATTACTCACTCAGGACTGAGGGCTGAATTTATCTTTAAGAAATGGTTCCTAAAAGGGGTTAGTCTCCAAGGGACACTTGGTAATGTCTGAGACATTTTTGTTTCTCATAAGTTGGAGTGCTACTGGATCTAGTGGACAGAGGCCAGAGATGCCGCAAAACATTCTACAATGCACAAAACAGCTCCCCACAATGAAGAATTATCTGACCCAAAATGTAGATGGTACTAAGATTGGGAAACCCTGATCTGGAGGTTTCCTCTACCAAATAGAGTGCTTGGGTAGGATGGCTCAAAAGCTCGGCTTAGCTGGGACCTCTATATGACTTGGGCTTCCTCATAGAATGGCAGTCTCAGGGTAGTTGACCTTTATAGGACTTTTTAAACGTTTCCTTTTATAGTGCTTTAATAGTGAGCAAGGCTGTATCTGAACAGTACATGAGTACATGGATAAAATGGTAGAAATAATCTATTTTGGAGAAAGGGTAAAACAGTCTAGAAAAAGCTGTATTGCCTTTTATGACATATTCTCAGAAGTCCCATAGTGTCACTTCCATCATAATCTATTGGTCAAAGCAGTTAAAAGCTCATTTAGACTTTTGGATAGTGGACAGTTCTTTCCTATTAATGGAATATTTTAAAAACTTGTGGCCATCTATTAGACACCACACCCCATATCACTTACACACCTGAGATAGCGCACCTCTTGCAGTATTTTTTCTACCAGCATCACATGCCAGTTCCCCACAAATGAAAATGCTAGTAGTTGCATTCCTATAGAATGCCAGAAGCTATCCATTCTCCACCAAACACTAGCGATGATGTTCTCATTTCCTTCCACTGGTGGGTTATCCAACTTCAAAATCTTATTTTAGGGTTTGCTCCTAGGATCACTTCTGGTTCCAACTGTTGCAGATTAGAGTTCCCAGGAAATACTGAAATTCTGATAATTGCATGTGAAATTTTTTTTTGAGGAATGCTTTCAGGAACAATGCCTGTGAAGGCATTAAGAAGGATGGGACAGGAAAAAAGTCACTGTGATGCGATTGTGATTCTCTCAGTGGGTCCTGCAGGGAACTGTGAAGATAGGCTGTCTTAAGAGATGCCTGTAATAGAAGCAAGAGCTTTAGTCCGGCTTTTGTATTCCTGCATTGGCCAGTTACTGGATGCAGGTTGCTTGCTCCCTTAGAATGGATGTGATCTTGGGCTAGGGAGTAAGCAGTAGACAGATGGCAATTCCCAAAACTGGGACATAGTTATGAGCCTTCAGCAGCTAACACTTCTGCCAGCTGGAGGAACAACTGTAATGAGGGGATCTGGTTGGTGCACCATAAAACATTCACTGCAAGTCTTGGTATGTTTTACTAAAAGCTTCTTATCCACATTTAATTTACTAGGAAAAAATTGCCATTTACCCTTAGTGTTTACCCTACAGTTGCCATTTGTTATACTTTTAAGTTCAGTGTATTTGAGGTGTGGCATTTAGGCTATCGTAAATAGCTCATCTCTGTTGGGAATACAATAGATACTGCAAACAGCTTATAGCATGAATGCAAATAATTCTCAGACTACATTATTCAAATATTTTAAGCAATTCATTTGGGTGAAATGTATCCTTGTTTTTGTGTTCTGGAAAAGTAGTTGACCCTCCATCCGCAGGATACTTTATTCTTCACCTTTGAATGAGAGTTCAAATTTGTGCAGTTCACTGGAGCTCAGCTCAGAAAATAACTACATGGGGTACTAATATTTATTTCAGCATAAGAGGAAACAAAATTAATGGCAAAATGCCTGAATTGTCTATTTTTAGTTAACCCTTATTAAGGTGAAATAAAACCTGTGATCCTTACTATTAATTTTAGGGTTCCTTTAGGAAGACTATGTATTATATCTTAAATACAAAGTGGACAGGTTTTTAGAGCTCTTGTGGACTTTCATATTAGAAATAGCAGTACTAGTGGCAGACACGGCATTAGAATTTGAGTAATGGAAGGTGAAAGGAAGTCAAGAACTCTCCTCCCAGGAACAGAACTAAAACCAGAGTGAGAGAAAGGAGGAGCCTATGATGTAAAATTGAAGGAGCCATTCGCTGCCAGTTGCTCACTCTTCCCTTGCACAACCTTGAAGATGAGTGCCTCCTAAAAATCTGCACCCAAGCCTCTCACCTAGTCCCAGCCTTGCTGAGGAGTACATCTGAATAGGAATCGGATATGAAGTAGATAGAAAAGGTTTGTGCCTACATGGAGTGTTAATAGTTCATTCTAACCACCTGTTATTTTTATAATCTTTTCAGTGGTTCTTTACCCAAAAGTCACCCCATTTTGTATCTTAGGTCCCAGCAAACCTGGTCATAACCAATTTAACAAGGGATTGACGTCTGAACTAGATAATTCTCTGTGGTGTATGAATTTTTGTCTTGAGACAGGATCTCACTGTCTCCCAGGCCAGAGTGCAGTGGCCCAATCATAGCTCACTGTAACACAATTCCTGGGTTCAAGGTATCCTCTTGCACCAGCCTCCCAATAGCAAAGACTACAGATGTGCCTCACCTCCCAAATAGCTAGGACTACAGATGCGTACCACCATGCTAATTTTTTCACTTTGCACAGACTGGTCTTGAACTTCTGGCCTCAAGTGATCCTTCTGCCTCAGCCTGCTAAAGTGCTGTTAGTACAGGTGTGAGCCACTATACCTAGTCTTGTCTGTGACCTTAGGGTGGTTTACCTTGAGACCTTTCTCAAGCAGGGACATTTTGATTGCAGTTCAACCCCGTCTAATCTTTTGGGGATTTTAATGAGTTTTACAACAAAAGTAAGCAGATAGGAAAGTAGCATCAAATAGGAACTCTCAGGGAAGAGAGTAAGCAGAGAGTAGAGAATGAAGTGGAGGGGAAAAGAATCAGTTAGTTGGTAGCAGGGTAGGAAGTAGAAGCCTGTGAAGAGTGGCAGAGTGAAGAGCTAACGCTAGAGCATCAAAGACCATTTGGGTCTTAGGTCACCTCACTGGCATCAGACTCTGGCTACTTCTGCATCTAAATTGTGAAGATTAATGTTTCTGCTTTTGTTGACTCCTGAATGCGCAATACTGAAATGCTACCCACTTTCTTTTTTCTTCTACCAAACCACAGTTAATAGAAATAAACTGCATTTTCTATATTTCAGGAGTATGATTCCAGAGGCTCTAGATAATGTTTTGTCCTAAAATATCTTCACCAGCTGCTGGCCATAGTTTGTAAAAATTTCATGACAGGTGATTCATTTAAGTCCTAAAGGTATTTCAAGCTTGGTGAATCCTCTATTAAAATGTCGCTACACCTGGAAAGGGAACATTTTGAACTGCTGCCAAACAACCTCTTATTTTGTTTTAGGAATCCGTGAGAATGCAGTTGAGATGTCCTAATAGGAATATTTGATGGCGAAGAGAAACAGGATTCTCCTAGATCAGCTCCATCATTTCGACTTTGGCTTCACCAAACACCATGTCTGGATCCACCTGTATGTTATATTTTCATCTAGCTTGCACAATTTGGCTTGAAAAGCATTCCACTCTTAGAATTGACAACTAAGCTTACAAAATAAGGTGCAGAAGTGAACGTTGACCAAACCAGAGCTGAATTGTCATGCTGGTGTCCTGACATACACAGAGCACAGGAGTTAGCCCAAGTTTACATCCTGTTTCTGCTCTTTACCTGCCAAAGAACCTTTGGATGATAAATTATTTTTGGAGATGGAGTCTCGCTCTGTCTCCTAGGCTGGAGTGCAGTGGCGCAATCTGGGCTCAGTGCAACCTCCACCTCCCGGATTAAAGTGATTGTCCTGCTTCAGCCTCCGAAGTAGCTGGGACTACACACATATGCCACCACATCCAGCTAATTTTTGTATTTTTGGTAGAGACAGGGTTTCACTATGTTGGCCAGGCTGGTCTCAGGTGATCCACCCACCTTGGCGTCCCAAAGTACGGCCATTACAGGCATAAGCCATTGTGCCTGGCCTTGGTTCACTCCTTATATGATGGCTGTGGCATGCTGTAAGCTTGGGTATAGCCCTCAGGCTATTTTTCTCCCCCAGACCTAGGGCAGCAGGGATAGAACTGTGGCTGTGGCAGAGAGGCTGCCAGATGCCTCTGGGAGCCTCTCCCTGGGGAAACTCTGGGTATGCTCAACTGTAGGTATGCAAATATTCTGCGTTCATGAGATAGGGGCCCTGTCTGGTGAAGAGTGGAGGGTGGAGGTTCACAGGGAAAAGGGGCTGGACGACTCTCCGTATGTTGGTTATGGTGTGCTGGAGGTGCAAGTGTGATGACTAGGCCGTTTGTTTTTTCCCCAGCCCAAGGGCTCTTATGGTGGTACCACTGCAACTGTAGTGGCAGAGGAGTTGTGGGTTGACTGAGATTTCTTCCTTGGAGAAATGCTAGGCTGCTGTGATTATGATCAGGTAGAGGCAGGGTGGTTGTGCTGGAGTCCCAGGTCAAGTGGTCCTGCCCAGTGAGAAGGACCGGGATCGGTATGGAGAACAGTCTGGCCACTTTTCTGTATAGTGATTGCTCCATGCTGTGGGTCTGGGCCAGCCCCTCGTCCCTACAGACTCTTCAGAGCCTGGAGACAGCAAGGGCAAGGGCTGCAAGACAACAGATAGCAACTCCCACTCCCACAGGGAACTCTGTCCCAGGGAGTTGCAGAGCTACTGGCTCCATAGTCCCAGCAGAGGGTGGCAGGAGATCCAGGCCTGGAGGACCCACCCAGTGAAGAGATACTGGAATGGGCACCCACATAGCATACAAACTGGCTACTTTTCCTCATGGCTGCTGCAGTACGGTGGGGGTCCGTCCCAGTCCCTAGTCACCTTAGATTTTCCATTACTGGACAGTATCAACAGCGAAGTCTATGAAACAGTAAAGATTGCAACCTACTCCTCCCTCTGGAAGCTTAATTTTAAGGGGGTGTGGCCCTGCTACCATCCTGAATGCACCTGCAGGAGGTGGCTGGAGACTCTGGTTGGGAGATCCTGCCCAGTGAAGAGGAATGGGATCGGAGACCCATGTATAAAAATGGTCTGGCCACTTTTTTGTAGAGCAGCTGTGCTGCGCTGCGCTGCTGGTCTGCTCCATCCCCCAGCCACCTCAGATTCTCCAAAGCCCGAAGGCAAAAAGGCAAAGTTGGTGAAACAGTAAAGATGGTATCCCCCCACCCCGCTTACTGTGGGGAAGTCACTCCCCACAGTAAGGGAGGCTTGAAGCTGCTGTTGGCAAGCAACCACTAGCAGTTGACCGTGGACTCTAGTCGGGAGATTCTGCCCAGTGAAGAAAAATGGAATTTGGGGCCTGTGTGAATAAGCAGTTTGACTGCTTCTCTATAGAGCTGCTGGGCTGTGACGGGACCAATCCAGTCCCTAGTCACCTTGAACTCCCTAAGGCAACAATGACTAAAGCTGTGAAACAGCAAAGATGGTGGCCTGCCCTTACTCCTGGGATCTCCATCTCAGGGAATTATAACACTGCTACTGGTGGCTGACTGGAGTTCCAAGCAAGTGGGTCTTAGCCTGCGAGGTGCTGTGAAAGCAGGACCTGCAGACAGTTGCTACTCAGGCCCCCAAATTCAGTCCCTTTCTAAGGGATATGTATGGAGGTTCCACCTTCCCTTTTTCTGGAGTTGGAGCTGCTTCTGCCAGGAAGCTTGAGTATCTAAGGCTCTCTGGGCTTCATGTGTGGCTGACAGGCTGCTCTCCTGAGACTCCATGTAGCTCTGCATATCAGACTTAAGACCCTGGTGGAGTGGGTTCATGAGGGATCTCCTGACCCAAGGGTTGCAAAGATCCATGAAAGAAGTGTGGATTCTCAGGATTGCACACTCATTCACCACTTACCTGGGCAGTGGAGGTTCCCCTGGCTCCATGTTTTTCCCAGGTTGCAGTCATCCTACCTTGCTTTTCTCTATTCTTCATGGATTGAGTTGTGTCCCTAATTAGTCTGAAAGTATGTACCTGGATGTTTCAGTTGAAGGTGCTGTATTTACTCACCCCTTCCATTCCTCTCCATGAGAGCTGCGCACACTGGCTGCTTCTGGTTGGCCATCTTGACCAACTTTTCTTTATTATAAAATTTATTGGTGTTAAATGCCTTTCTTTTATGAAATAATAGTGATGGTGGTTTTACTAATGTCCTCATTTAGAAACATGAAAATTTGACAACCCTTTAATGTATACCAAATCAGTTTTGGAAATATTACTTGCCTGTAAAATCCAAAATTCCTAGAAGTTACTCATCTTTCCCAATTTCATTTTACAGATGAAAAAATGGAGGCCCAGAGAGAACAGTCAACCCAGGTTGCACCTATTGTAATGCCTCAATGCTTTGAAACTTAAATTTGTGCCTTTTAATCTTTATTTGACTGTGATCAATAATGTAGGAGAAAACAACTTGATTGGAAGAAAAAGTGGAAGGTTGGAAAAAAAAAAAAAAAAAACAATTCACGGGGTCTGGAATAGTGACACAGCCAATACCCAAACAAATTCTAAAACTGTAAAATACAATAACCTAAATCAACAATTCAGTGAATAGTCACAACTGCAGGTTAGTCACAGGTGAAAAGATAATCAGACAACTGGGAAATCGGAAGAAAATACCCAAATATAAAGGTTAGCAAAAATATGTAAAAGAGTGAAAGAGTATAGAGAGAAAGTCCCTGAAAGGGATAAGATAATGAAGAGGAAGCAGCATTAGCAGAGTTTTCAGTTTTCCAGAACTATTGAAAGATACTATGTCACAGCTTCAGGAAGCTAAGCAAATAAATAAGAAAATGTATCTGAGCCCATTATGTTGAAAAATCTTTAAAAGTAGATTATCTTCAAAGGACTGACAGATTAGCAGTGACTTTCACAAAAATAATGAAAATCAAAAGACGATGGATAGACATATTCAATAGCTGAAAAGAGCCAAATTACAGTTTAATACCCAGGAAAATGAAAGCAAAAAAACATTTTCACAAAAACATACTGAAAAACAGACTGAGAGTTCTTGACCTTTTCTTGCACCGTAGCCCCTCTAGCACTTTAGTGAGATCTATGAACTTTCTCAGGATAAGATTATTAAATATACAAAACAAAACATATAAAATGACAAAGGAAGCTAATTTTATTCAAATACAAATTATTCTGAAAACGAAATTCATTATAATGTTATATGCTAAGTAACAAGTTCTACATAATTTTACATGATTTCTAAGTATTAAAAGCTTGTAGAAGTTTATCTTCAGTTAGTCGGAAAGCTAAGCAGACTAAACAAGGTGAAAAAACAATCGGCATGAAAACAGGCCTCACTAAGGTGCTGTTAGTTTGCTTATGTACATCCAAGAGTCAGGTGCTGGGTCAACCACTTTGTAAAGTAGATCGTGCAGCCCCTTAATAAAAAAAAGTTTGCTGCATTTAAAAATGTGGGTTATACATGAGTGTGCCATCTCTATTTTTTAAATATCTCGACAAAGGAATGGCATCTTTCAACATTTTCTCCTTTACAATGTGTATGTAACAAAGCCAATCTTTACATAAATACTGTTTCTTTTCATCTCATTTAAAGAAAATAAGACCCTGCCTTTCATTTCCAAATGCTATGATTTGCTTTTCATAAGAGTGAGTCTTCCAAAAGTAGTTAGCTTCTGCTTATAAGATTTCACTTTTAAGTTATTAATACTGTTTCTGAGACAGCATGTTGTTGGGTATTCAGATTGGATGAGAGAAAAATATGTTAGTCCATTCTTGCTTTGCTTTAAAGGAATATGAGTCTGGATAATTTATAAAGAAAATCTGTAGAGTAATTTATAAAGTAGTTTAATTGACCCACAGTTCTGTGGGCTATGCAAGAAGCATGGTGCTGGCATCTGCTTGGCTTCTGGTAAATCCTCAGGAAGCTTTCAGTCATGGTGAAAGGCAAAGGGGGAGCCAGTGTGTCACATGGTAAGAGTGAGAGCAAGATTGGAGGAGGAGCTATTTACCTTTAAACAACCAGTCTCCTTTTAACTGAACCGTAGCTTTAGTTAGCTCTCATGTGAACTAACAGAGTAAGAACTCACTTATTACCATGGTGAGGCCACCAAGACATTCATGAGGGATCTGACCCTCCCACCAGGCCCCACATCCAATATTGGAGATCACATTTCAACATGAAATTTGAAGGGGACAGACATCCAAACCATATCACATGGCAAAGGGACACCAGTTATTTGAAGTAAGCCATTAAAAGTTTTCCTAATGTACTGTAGTAATTGTCTATTTGAGGGCTTTATTTAGCTCCTGATACTTCCCATCAGCACAAACATTAACAAGAAAAATTGATGTTTAGATGAGTACTTAAGGAAGTTGAATTATTTGAAAAGCTTTTAAATCATTGAAACATTGAGTTTATTATCTTGCCAGTAATGGAAACTGGAATCCCATTTATATGTGCATATAGCTGGAAGGAGCTTCAGCCCTTGCTCAAACAATGGGGCCAATGTGATCATCACTCCTGGACGTGTTTCAGGACTGGTATTCTCTCCTGGTGCTCCTTGCCTGGCTGATCTTCTTCCCCCAATGAAAACACATGGAACAAAATAACAGACTTCTCAGTGTCGCTGGTCTCAATCTATACCGTGTTCCTCCCCATCCATTTCCAGGTATTATATCCAGGTGGCAGAAGATCAATATCAGAAACAGTCTTTTGTTTTCTTGGCTCCTTTATTTCTTCAACCTTCAAAACATTTTAAGAGTCCCATAAATCCAATATTAAAATGTCTAAATTATAACTTCCAAAGTAGCTTTGTGCCAGGAGGCAGAGTAAAAATCAGCTTTGATTGCTTCAAGAAGGAGCCCCGAGGCCAGGCACAGTGGTTCACACCTATAATCCCAGTACTTTGGGAGACTAATGTGGGAGGATTACTTGAGGCCAGGAGTTCAAGACCAATCCGGGCACCATGGTGAGACCTCATCTCTACAAAAAAAAAAAAAAAAAAAAAAGTGTGTGTGTGTGTGTGTATATATATATATTATATGAAGGACATCTTGGGGACAACAAAGTGGGTAGATGAACAAAATAATTGTTATAAATTTGTTTTTTCAGAAATGGGAAGAAGACATTCTGAAATACACCTGAGAATTTGTTCAAAAAATCTGTGGGTATGTACCTCTGATATTAGCTACACATTATTTTGAGATAGACTGAAATCTAGGCCTATGAGTGAGAACATGTGGTGTTTGATTTTCTGTTCTTTTGTCAGTTTGCTGAGGATGATGGTTTCCAGATTCATCCATATCCCTACAAAGGATACGATCTCATTTTTTATGGCTGCATAGTATTCCATGGTGTCTGCCACATTTTCCTTGTCCAGTCTATCATTGATGGACTTTTGGGTGGATTCCAGGTCTTTGCTATTGTAAACAGTGCCCCAATGAATATATGTGTGCATGTGTCTTTATAATAGCATGTGTCTTTATAATAGAACGATTTATAATCCTTTGGATATATACCCAGTAATGGGAGCTGGGTCAAATGGAATTTCTATTTCTAGGTCCTTGAGGAATCGCCACACTGTCTTCCACAATGGTTGAACTAATTTACACTCCCAACAGTGTAAAAGTTTTCCTATTTCTCCACATCCTCTCCAGCATCTGTTGTCTCCAGATTTTTTAATGATCACCATTCTAACTGGCATGAGATGGTATCTTAACGTGGTTTTGACTTGCATTTCTCTAATGACCAGTGATGAGCTTTTTTTCCTGTTTGTTGGCTGCATAAATGTCTTTTGAAAAGTGTCTGTTCATGTCCTTCACCCACTTTTGAATGGGTTTTTTTCTTGTAAATCTGTTTTAGTTCTTTGTAGATTCTGGATATTAGCCTGTAAGATGGGCAGATTGCAAACATTTTTTCCCATTCTGTTGGTTGCTGGTTCACTCTAATGTTTGTTTTGCTGTACAAAGCTCTGGAGTTTAATTAGATCCCATTTGTCTATTTTGGCTTTTGTTGCCAATGCTTTTGGTGTGTTAGTCATAAAGTCCAGTGTGTCCTTCTATTCAGCAATGACATCAGACAGGATCATGGTGGCAATGCTGTGGGTTATCTATATTGAGGCTGACTGAGTCCATTCTCACTGCTGTAAAATACCTAAGACTGAGTATAAAGAAAAGAGGTTTAATTGGCTCACAGTTCTGCAGGCTGTACAGGAAGTATGATTCTAGCATCTGCTTGGCTTCTGGGGAGGCCTCAGGAACTTACAATCATGCGTTATGAGGTTCCTGTAACCAAGGCAACCAGCAGTGGTACTTGTACAGTCAATGGAACAATCTTGTCTTCATCTGGTCCAGCTGCCATAGCATTCTTGCTCACTGCCCCTCACTCTCATGGCAGCAAAAAATACACGTTCAGCAGAATCCTTCTGTGTCATCAGTTTCTCCAGAAGTTCTCAGGAACTGTACACTTGACTCTAGATTTATCAGATAACTTGATTTCTTCTAACAAATCTTGATATATTTTCCTCCTTCCAAGCAAGCTGGTACAATTATTTCAAAATCGGCAGAGAAGAATGTATAAACACAGACTCACACTTAAGGCATATACCTGTTTTGGATCCCTGCCAGTGAATTTGTTGGAAACAGAAAAATCTTTGAAGGATGTTTATTTTTTTAGAATTTTCCCTTGGAAAGGGACAGACTGCCCTGCCAGTGAGACATTTTCATAATGGGACAGAATCCATAAATACCTGGATAAATAGGGCGATGGTTCATATCCCTCCTTTTCTTTTTATCCACTCTTACTCTCTTGGTGATTTCATTCATGGACCCATCTTGAAATGACTTAATGAGGATTCTCATATTTGTAATATGCAGCCTAGAACACTCCCCTGCATTTCAGATTTATAAACTCGCCTACTTTCCTGGCAATTATATCTGAATATTAGAAATTCCCAGCATAATATATTCAAAGAAACTGAGCTCCTGATCTCACTTCCAAACTTGTTCTACCCTCAGCCATTAACTGAAATATTAACATTCTTCCAGTTTCTGATGCAAAATTATTTTTCCATTTTTGTCTTATCACTGTGTCCTAGATGCTTATCATGCAACATTCTTGAATTCATCCTCAATATCTTTTTCTCATTGCCACACATCCAATCAGTCATTAAAGCTTACAAAGGTCTAGCTGAACGGGGTTCATGCTCTAACTTCTTTTCTCTCCTGCCTTCACTCGGTTCATCCCAGATACCCCATGCTCTTCTATAAGGCTCTAGATTTGCTACATCCTCTTTTGGAAAGTCTTTTCACCAGATATCCATATGGCTGTCTCCCTTTCCTCATCTGGGCCTCTACTAGAAAAGAAAAAGAAACAAGAGGAAGGATAAATGAGAAAACACTGTGTAAATATTTATTTCATACAATAAAATCAGGCAGTTTATATCATTGTATAGGGGAGTATTAGTAATAGGCAAAAACCAAAGAAACAAAAGACTCAGGAATAAAAATGGAAGTAGAGTGAAATTTAGGAGAAAGAATGGAAATAAGATGCAGGCAGTTTCCTCTCTGCAAGTCCCTGGTGAGGTACAGGTGGCATAACCTCCGAAGTTCCCTTCCTGTCCAGATGAACATGAAGTTGAACTCTGCCAAGATGGCCTCTCTATAGTTTCAACTAAGTTCATCCTGGGTAAATCCTTTATTAGGTTGGAATTGTGGACAATCAGACAAAGATATCCCAAAGAAAAGCCAGAAAGTAGTGATTCAAAAGGTTAAGCTAAGAATTAGAATATTTAAAACACTCAGGAGGGTTTGAAATACTTTTTCCAAAGAAACATTTAAAAGACAAGAAGAAAGCTCTTTTCTAATGTAAAAGTAGTGGTTGCTGTAGAAATATTTATTAGTTCAGAGTTCTGGCTTGTAAGAAAGTTATTCCAAAATGAAATCCAAGTACTTATTCTCTTCCTCCTCATAGATCCTAACTCAGAATATTCTGGAAATGAAGCCAGAATAACACCACTTTTAATCCAAATATTTATCTTAGTAGAGTGTCCTTAACTGGAATAATTCAAATATGTTTTAAAATTGCTTGACAAAATCAAACATGTATACTCTTGGGGTCTTATTCAATTGTATTTTATTAAGAGGCCTGTGGTGAATGAACATTTAAATTATCAAAGCTAGAAGCTGCGCTCTTGAATGTTAGCAAAATTTTTATTGTGCAGGAAAAACTAGTATTAGTCTTTGGGAAAGGCCATTTGTGCAGGCACTTTTACACAGATAAAACACAAGTACACACCCATTTCTCTTGGAGAACCCTGCTTCCAACTAGATATTAAAGGTTCAGTTTAGTAACGTAAACTAAATATGTGATTGTATCTCTACAGATTAAGATTTTTTTTCTTTCACTAGATATCTGTCTACAAAATATAATGTTCCTGTGAGGGCCGTGTGTGTGGGTGTAGGTGTATGAACACATGTATTAAGTCCAAGAACAACCCACAAAAAATTGGAAGCTGACACTGGTTGATGGCAGAAAAGAGGCAGCAAATCTGGCATGGCTTCACCTAGTGCTAGAGGCTGTCATAAAACAGACTGGATAGGATTTGCCAAAGCTCACTCTCTGCTGATCTTCCCTTCTCCCTTCCTGGAAAAAGTGGCATCATTCTGATTGAAGTAACTCTGATAAAATAGTTCATTTGCCTTATCCTTTGCCTTGAGGTCCAGAGGTTGCATCTTGTAAACAAAAGTGGGACTTTCCCACCTGGAAAATCTTTTTCTGTCAGTCATCTGAAGAGAAAATGGGGTGGGCTATAGCCTGGAGGACGAAATGACATTCTCCCCATAGGGCTTGTGAGCAGGTGAGTCTGAATACTGGGAACTTCTGCCGAAAGGTATCATGGAGTGGAGGTAGGCTTAGCTCTGGGACATTGTGGCAGGTCAACTGCAAGGAAAGAATCCTGTGGGGCGTTTCCAAGGGCCCTAGGAGTAACATCTATATCCAGTTCCAAGCTTTTTTTCCACATTTTAGTTCTCGGGTGACAAACAAGAGCCAAATTTTATAATATTTAAGTGTTCCTTGGAAATTCCCATGAAACACTTAGGAAAAAACCCATCTGAGAAAAAAGACTTCCCAGGGTTCCACAGATGAGAATTTGGAATAGTGGTATGCAGGAAAGATTTCTTCTGCATACAGAACCCATGGAAATCTGGGGCACTTAAGTATATGAAGGTTGCCAAGTTTGGAGCCCTGAAGGTCCACAGCAGCCATCTATGAAAAGAGGGGCAGTACCAGCAACGAGTCTTATCTCTGATGCAGGCAGAGCACCATCCTAGGGATGGCCACAAGATGGATACAGCGTCAAGCCTAAGTGATTACAAGCAAAGTCAGGAGTCACTTTGCTTCAAGTGTAAGGGGGTAGTTTAGGTGTAAAACTCAAATTCTATATGTCCCAACAGCATCATTACATAGTAACAATACAGTATATCTCTGCTTCTTCCCTTTCTGGTACTGGTGCAAACACCAGCCTGCCCTGGCCACCTCTGCCTCTCCAGACTTCCTTAGGGAAGGCAACGCATGCTCCTTAGCATACAGTTTAAGTTCTGTCATCTCTCTCTGCTCCTGTTCAAGCTATAGGGGGCAAATTCCATTTTTTTTTTTTTCCTGCCAAAGCTTCTGGTGCATTGCCTGCCCTAATTCTCAGCTCCGCAGCTTCTCATCTCCAGCCCAAATTAAGCCTGTCTGTCCTGTGCTCCAAAGGTCTCAAGTCAAGAAGGTTCCTTTCATCTCCATTTATGCTACATTCTGCTACACAGCCTTACCTCTGCTCTCCTAGTTTTACTGAGATTTTATTATAAAGTTGTTAGGCTTTTTAACTTCCTCTTAACTGAAGTTGTCTCTTTCCAGAAACAATCTATGCCTCTGAGAACGATGTTCCAGAGGACATGCTGAGAGAGACAGTGTGCTGTACTCAAAATTACCTCTGCCCTCTGACTCTGACATATTTTTCTTGGCTTGAACTTGTGAACTTGACTCCCTCTTCTGGATGGAGAAATCTTTCCTGTTTAGTGCTTTGGGGATCAGCCTTCCAGCCCTCAGGACATGCCCCCAGACTATCAGCAAGGCTGGATTCCTGGGAGTCAGAGCACTTTTGATGAGGAGCAAACACATAAAACAGCCAACACTCTTTGACTACATGTCTGTCTCATTGTCTGACCATTAATGTTTTATTGCATATTTCACATAGCTTTCTCTAGAATTTATTTGATTAATTTTAAAAATTATTAAAAATTGTTGCTTTGGGAGAGATTTTCAGAAATGCAATCACCATCCTCCTCCCCTTTTTACTCTTTTCCTCTGAAGCTACATTTCTGACCCAAATTTATCTGTATTCTTTGGTGAAATAGCTTGGTTCAAGCTAGAAACTGTCATAGAAACCGTGAAAACTTTTTTGATTAAACTTCTTTTGGCTGGGCGCGGTGGCTCACGCCTGTAATCTCAGCACTTTGGGAGGCCAAAGCAGGTGCATCAGGAGGTCAAGAAATCGAGACCATGGTGAAACCCCATCTCTACTAAAAAATACAAAAATTAGCGGGGTGTGATGTCGCACACCTGCAGTCCCAGCTACTCATGAGGCTGAGGCAGGAGAATTGGTTGAACCTGGGAGGCAGAGGTTGCAGTGAGTCGAGATGGCGCCACCGCACTCCAGCCTGGCGTCTGGTGACACGGGGAGACTGTCTTTTTTTAAACTTTCTAATACTGGGCTATTAACAATGGAAAGGGGTAGAGGGCACAGGTACCCTTTAACCCTCTGATTTTAGCCTTCCTGAAGAGTGCATCAGAATAGATGGAGGCTGGATTGTTAAACCCTCAGGTTACAGCTCAGAATCTTCAAACCTTGAATCCACTGGACAATCAGACGAACTTAGGAAAGCATGAGAGACACAGAGGTCTGAGGCACACTGATAGACTTTAGCATTTTACTGGGCACTGAAAACAAATTGTGCACTGCACAATTTAGAAATTGTCCCAATATTACATTTTCTAAATGGATATGCCAACAGTTAGAGATGCACAAATTAATGCTAAGTAAAGTTATGTTTGTTTTATTGTCAGGGAGACTCGGTAGGTCCTGGGAAATTCAGACAACAAGCTGTTAGAATAATTTTGAACTCTCGTGTGCTGGACCTTGGAACAGTTATCTGATAGTGGTAGCAGTTGTAGGATTTGGTCAGACTAGAAGTTACCAGAAACAAAGAGCTTCATTCCCTGTGAATTTCCAACAAGAACAAAAAATACACCTAAACCATGTTTTTTGGTTCTAATTAGAAAAGAAACTCATGATCATAGTAAAACACTTTGAAAATACACAAAAGTTTGAAGAAAACTAACTTTGAATTCCAAAATCTTATAATATTGTATTTTATTAATATGCATACTATTTTATCACTATACTTTTTTGTTTTAATATCTCTTATGAGATTAATCTGTTAGTGTTAAAAATACATATATGAAATAGCAATGTTTCTTACACATCTAAGTATAATTATTGATTTTATCTGAAATTAGAGAAAATGCAGAATAGATATGCAAGTATTCGTGAAGCCTTAATTATATTCGGGGGGCTTTGCTGTGGCTCTTTCATCATTACTTTGTATTCAAAGAAAAACACCCTATCAAAACTAATCAAAATTTTCGTTCCAGCCTCTCAAAGGATGTCAGTTTTTAACCCCAATTTACTTCTTAAATCCTTTCTTTCTCCACTTCATACGTCCAAACTTTTTTCTCATCTATTTTTTTAACTCTTCTTCACTTCTTTAGCCTCCATCATTTCTCTTGAAATTACTACCCTTGAGAGTAAAACTGGACATGTTTTACATTTCTGATGCATTACATTCAGCATTAGAAAGATCCAGAAACTCAGCACTCAAAATCATAATTTTCAATAGAGATGTGGAACAATTGGCTTATCAGAATTTGTTCAGCAGGTGAGGGGAAAAGGGGATATACCCTAATTACCCTGACAAAACATGTACAAAGAGACAGAGGTACATATATAATCATAGACTTACTTTAGGTAGAAATATTTAGCTTTCGGAGCTCATCTCTTTGAAGTAGTAAAATCAGAAGAAATAAAACCCTAGTCTGCACATAAAGGTTTATATTTCCTAATTTTTGCTCTTGCATTTGGCTTATGATCAGGAAATATAAGCTAATAAAAATGTATTTTTTTCTTGATATGCAATTTTTCTACATAAATAATGGGTTTTATGGCCTCGCTTTTCTCACTTACCCACACTTGAACAGGGCCTTACCCCTTGCTTCCTTAGTACCTTTGCAAGGTGTCACTTGAGCAAACACAGGATCTTGGAAGTCTCATCAGATTTGACTTAAACCCTTATTTTTCCCAAATGCTTTCCAGAGGACCATCCATCTTTTGATACGAAATGAGAGCTGAGATTCAAAATTCCCACAAATGTTTACCCTGAAACTTCCATTTACTTTAGCATAAAAATGCCTGATGTCAACTCCTTCCAAGGGGGAGGTTTTAATGAAGCAGAATCACCTTGAGAAAGGAAAGACAGGATAGAAAACAACAAAAAGAAGCAGCCAACAGCAAAACCTACTACTTTATAATTTGGACTCTGGCCAACCCTTGGGATAGATTATGGAGAGTTCACCTTAAAATGTGGCTGGTTACTACACCAGGGCTTTGTTCTTTAAAAATGGAAATTGCACAGGTTCTAAACTGTTTATATACAAGCCTGAATTTTAGACAACAGAAAACGGGAGCATCTTTCCCAACATCTGCTCCTCACATTAATCATACAGAAAACTCTCCAGACATGTTCCTCACATTCCTATCCTCCACTTCTGTTTTCTTTGGATATTTTATTTAGGAAAGAAGAAAGAATGAGAGAGTGAGCAAGATTGAGACTTAATATAGATAAACACCAGCCAAATCGGAGTCCAGATATAATCCAAGCAAAAAAGGAGTCAGCAGGGTGTAGGGTAAATGCTCGGTACACAGTAGCACATTCAATAATTTTCTGTAATAGCAAGCAACATTCTCTTCAGGCCTCTTTATCCTGCAGAGCACCAAAAGGTTGGCACCAAGCCCTGAGCGACACCCTCTCTAAGGCTAAAGGCAGAAAAATGAGACAAGGAAGAAAATGCAGATTCAAGGTTGTTACATTTCACTAGCAAAGCCAATGGTATTCTCCAATCATCTGGGCTGGGAAATCAGCAATTCTTACAATATTGTTGTGAGTATCTATAATAGCTATTAAAATTAATGGGCTTTTAGTATCCATGGGGTTATATTTGAACAGACAATGCCCATGTTCTTAAAAGGGATAGTATAAATCTCAGTTTTCTGATATCTGAGAAAGCCAAGAAAAGCACCTGTAACAAACACTGAAGAACTGACGAAGATTCATTAAGGAAAGGCACATTTATCGATGGATGGCTGATACAGATATGCAGGTGGAGTTAAGCCTTAGGCTAAGTTAAGAAAAGCTCTCCTCATTAAGCTTCAGCTGACCTATGAATCTTAGTTTACCATCAGAAAAAATGACAGACATTTTCGGAGTTCATGGCAAGATGTGACAGATCCAAGCATAATGTTTAATAAACTCTGGGAAATATGAATAACAAAATGAAATAACATTATTAAAAGGAGGAAACAAAATGGCTCATAATCCCTACTTCACAGTTATAAACACTATACACATTTTGTGCATAGATCTGTCCATTCATCGTTCCACTCACCTACTTTACTGTGGAATTTTGTGCCATATGTTACAGTAAATCTCATAACTGGCCACCTGACTGAAGTCACTTCCTTCTCTGCCTGTGATCTAAACATGTCCCTTTTTTGCTGCCACTGCTGGTAAGTTTGTTCTCCTTGCCTTCATTCACATTTTCCTCCCTTCCTTAGCTACTCCTATTCATTGATTCCACAAGTATTTATAGAGCACACATTGCCGGTATGAACCAGACAGACGGTCTTGCCTCCAAGCACGAGATCATCATCCCCATTGATGATCGGTACTCCTGAGGTTGAAACCACAAACTTCCTACAGAAGATCTGCCTACCCTCCTACTGCCAAGACTGCCTGTGTAACAGCAGCAGCTCCTCAGAGGAATGTAGTTACCTGCCTTCCAGACTGATTTGACTTCTAGGAAGTGATTTAGCCAGAACCTCAAGAGCTTTACCAGGTTTATCTTATCCCTCAAGTATACGAAGTCCAGTGTTGCCACCTAAGTTGGAATAACCCAATAAAAAATTGTCATGTAGCTCTTTAACATATAAAGTTATGAAGTAGAAGCTTAGACCCTGATTTCTAGGACAGATTTCAGAAAAGGTGCTCTATTCCACTTTATTATGGAAGAAGCCAGAGGCATTTAAATGATTTTAGCTTCTGAATTTGGGACAGAGCCAGAGTGAAAAGAGGTCACAGAAAGAGAAGTCTGGTGAGTCAGGTGTTTACTTTTTGTGGCTCTTCTAACAGCGGGGACTTTCTATGTCTGGAAGGTATGTATGTTCCATTTGCCCAGTTTTTATTTAGACAAAAAGAGGCTTCATTCAGCAGCAAGGCTGGCTTTCTAAAAGTGTGAACATGAGAGACAACATAAAAATTATAGAGCATCAGGGTTCAAGGCCAGTGTGACCTTGAGCAAATTATGGAACCTCCCTAAGCCTCCAGATTTTTGGTTATAAAGCAGAAGATAACAGTACTTACACAATACATTGAGTGAACATTGAATATCAAAGTAAGCATGCACACATACTACTCAGTGTTAGGTAATCTTGCTATTAATGTTAATGGAGGCTGGGCATGGTGGTCATGCCTCTAATTCCAGCACTTTGAGAGGCTGAGGCAGGGGGATCACTTTTGGCCAGGAATTCACCTGAGATCTTGGGCAACAGAGAGAGACCCTGTCTCTAGATAAAAAAAATTAAAAATAGAAATAAAACATAATGGAAAATGACAATTTGAAGAACAGGTTGGACAATCCCTTATGTGAAATGCTTCATGCTTCTCGGAGTAGGATTAGAAAACCTCAAAGTTGCTTTCAGTTCTATGGCTCTGATTCTCTACAACATTCTTTGTGCAGGAACCACCACCACCACTACCAAATGAATGACCCTTCATTGATTTAGTGAGCCAGTGGTGGACTGGGTCCTTTACCCATATTTATTTCTCACCTGAGCCACAATTCTATGGGGTTGCATTATCATCCTCATTTTACAAATAAGAAAACTAAGCAAGTGCTAGAGGCTATACTTACAGGAAGAGGCAGAGGTTGAATCTTGACCCGTGTCCTTCTAAATTCAAAGCCAGTGCTTTTTCCTATGTGCTGTCCTTCTATATAGAAATAGGAGACAAGTTTCTCATCCTCAGTTTTCCAGGAGTGGGATGTCTTTCCTTGTGTTAGTCTGAAATCACATACTGAGTTTTTCTCTTGTTACCAATAACAATGTAGAAATGGCATCCATTTACAAATGGGTTTACTGGGCTTGAGCTACCAGCCGTGGTCGAGGATCACATCTGTCTGGACACTCACCTCGTGTGCTTAGTAGTCTCAGAGGATTCTACAGTAGAAACTTGGATGGTGAAAAAAGTAAGCACTTTAATGTAGTGAGTGGGCTTGGCATGGATTAGTAGTTTTTTGAAAAAAGAAAAACTATAAAAATGAGGGATCAAGAGTCCTGTGTGTTCTTAGCTTTAAGTAGGGAAAGAGTGATGTTTGAAATTGTTTTTAAAGCTGGCTATATGGTCTGTAAAGCCACTATTTCCTATGCCTTAGAAGCTGAGGGAGACAAGGCCAGAAGTAACAATGACAGTGGTAAATATCTTTGAATAAGCCTCTACCAATTATGATCGCTAGAAACTAGAGTCTCCTCCTTTCCAAGTTCCCAAATGTCTTGGTGTGTTCCTTGAGCCCATTACATTTGTTCGCTGTCAACTTCAAAGTCACATTTCATCAAACTACCTGCCTGCTTGGTGGGTGAGCCACCAGTTCTGCTAATAATGGTCCTTCAGTGTCGCAACTGTGGCTCTTACTGCTGTATGGCTGCCACTCCCTCAGTCGGGGAAAGCATCTCTGAAGACTGGGGCTTATGCATGTTTATATTGGGCTCTGCCTGTTTTCTTTTAATTAACCTTTGAGGAAATTGGGACGAGTTTACTCAGGACTAGGTTGGATTACATTTGAGTATCATAACCAAGACTGCGTCCACGAGCTGACCATATAAGACTCTCCCAGGAGAGAGCAAGTGCCTGATTCACTCAGAATATTCTTTCTAGAGCCTACTTCTCAAACTGTGGCTGGCTTTCTCTAGGTAAACTGAGCCAAATTCTTCTGAGGGGCCCACAACTGATCCTCACATTTCTTGCAGATGAATGATGAAAAATTCAGTGGACTCATCTTTATGTAAAACTAATTGCTTCTTAGCAATAAAACTACTGAATGATGTTAAGTTTCATATAGAAATTACCCTGTGGTTTTTTCCCTCTCCAACAGAATCATTAGCAAAATAATAAAAATAATTTTCTCTCATCATCCACCTCACAGAATTGGGATTTGTGTTTTCTGTTTCTGGATTCCTGGTTCCAGACAGAACATCATTTTTGAGCATCAAGATGTGTATAGAGTTGTGCCAACATGACATGGTCCCCATCCCAGTCTTGGTTTGGAAGGTATAGGTCGGGGGTTCCAGTCTTGAATGCCTTCTGAGGATTGTGAGTAATGTAGATGAATGTAGTGTTTACGACATACTAAGGAGGGGTGAGGTCTGTGGTAACCTGGATCATACATTCTTAAAAGGACTGTGCAGCTGCTGCCCAGCTCTAGCTAATGATTGCCACCTAGGGAGGTAAATCCAGGTCATCACATTAAAATAGAAATCTGGAAGTAAAGTAAAGATAACCCTATGGTCTGAATGTTTGTATGCCCCCAAATTTGTATATTGAAGCCTAGTTCCTAATTAAAAGGTGGGATCTTTTGGGCATAATTAGGTCATGAGGGCCCCACCCTTAAGAATGGGATTAGTGCCTTTATAAGAGAGGCTGAAGGGAGCTTGTCCACCCTTTCTGCCATGTGAGGAAGGCAAGCCTAATTCTAGTGGGGACAGAGAATAAGAAGGTAGTAAGTAAAATAGATTGCTTTGTGATAAATGCTAAGGGGAAAAAATAAAGGAAGGAGGGAGGATAGGAATTGTGTGTGGAGGGAGTATTGAGAGAAGAGAGGTGCAATTGTAGACAAGATTTTCCAGAAAAGTTTCATTGCCCTTAGCGGCACCTGAAGGAAAAAAGGGGAGAGCCTTGTGAAAATCTGGGGGAAAGGTGCTCTAGGAAGAGGAGGAGCATGTGGAAAGACCCTCTGATGTTTGCACAGGGGATGAGTTAAAGGAACAACAGGAAATAGAGTAGCTGAGAGCAATGATCAAGAGGAGAGTCATAGGGAATGGGGTCAGAGAAGAGGGTCAGACTGTGTAGGGCCTCTGAGAAAGATAGTGTAATGGTTAATATTGTGTCAATTTGATTGAAGGATGCAAAGTATCCTTAATGTGTCTGTAAGGGTGTTGCCAAAGAAGATAAAGGTTTGAGTCAGTGGGCTGAAAAAGGCAGACCCACCCTTAATCTGGGTGGGTTCCATCTAATTGGCTGCCAGAGCCACTAGAACATAAAGCAGGAAGGAAAATGAAGACTAGATTGGCTTAGCCTACATCTTTCTCCCCTGCTGGCTTCCTGCCCTCCAACATCAGACTCCAAGTTCTTCGGTTTTGGGGTTTGTACTGGCTCTCCTTGCTCCTCACCTTGCAGATGGCCTATTGTGGGACCTTGTGATCATGTGAGTTAAAACTTGATAAACCCCCTATATAAATATATAAAAAATATATACCTATTAGTTCTGTTCCTCTAGAGAACCCTGACTAATACAGATTTTGGTACCAGGAGTGGTTCTAGAGGAACAGAATATTAAGGATGGAGTTCTTTTGTTGGTTTTGGGATTTCTGGAGTTCACTGCTTAATATTAGACCCAAAATGCTAAGGACTCTACTTCTAATAGTACAGAGAACAATGACAGTCCTTGGCATGAACGGTTTGGGAAATTAATGCATTTGACACTCCTGCAAGGAGTTTATTGAATCTATACATAATATCTTTGACCCTATGTAGAGAACCAAGAAACATAATGAAGCTTGTAGTTTGTGCCTAATCTTAGTGGACAGTGATGAAAGAAAATTTTGAACTCCAGGATTCTAACTCCCAGCTTCAGAAGCAGATACTGAGCCTCAAATCTGCTAAGATTGCTGAGTAAGTCTTATCTCCTATAGAGAAAGAGCTGAAATTGTGGAAAAACAGACACAAGCTCTTGATTATCATGCGAGTGGCTGACCCACAATGACAGATGTATGCACAGCCTTGCTAGGTGTCTACCGTGAAAGTGAGGGCATTGATTAGAAAAGAATGGGATCCTGCAACTTAGAATAGGAACATGTGGGAGGACGCTGATGAAGCTGGAAACACTGAGTTTGTAATCTCTGATGGACATTTTTAGCCAGAAGAAACAGCTTCCCGATTTTGGGGGGAGAGAGCATGGGGAGAAATGCCAGATACAGGTGATGGGGAGGAAGGCAGCAAATCACACTGCCATGTGTGTACCTATGCAACAGCTTTGCATGTTCTTCACATGTACCCCAAAACCTAAAATGCAATTTAAAAAAATAGAAAAAATGGGGGGAAAAGCTTCCCATCCCCAATAGTGGCAACATGCCCTCCCCAACACATGCTGCCATCAATCAGCCTTTCCACTTTTGTCTGAGGAGATAAATCCTGCACTACCTGAGGCAATAGTGATGGCCTCCCCTGAGGGAGTTGCCAGGCAAGATAATGTTGATTCTTCTCAGAAGCCACCCTCAGCTCCCCTGTTTGCTTCTAGACCTATAACTAGACTACAGTCCTGAGAGACCCCTAGAGGTGAGGTTGAGAATGTGACCCATGAGGAGGTAATACTACACTTGAAAAGAACTGTTTGAGTTTTCTAATTTATACAAACAGAAATCTGGAGAACAGGCATAGGTATGGATTTGAAGGTTATGGGATAATGGTGGAAGGAACATAGAGTTGGATCAGGCTGAATGTTTGGCCTGCTAAGTAGGGACTCTGCTTTTTAAAGTTGCAGCTCAAAGAGTGAGTTGTAATAGTTTATTTGTTTGGTTAGCTGAAATATGGATTAAAATATGGCCCACTGTGAGTGAGCTGGAAATGCCTGATCTCCCTTGGTTTAATGTAGAGGAAGGGATCCAAAGGCTTAGGGATTATTGGGATGGTGCAGTGAATTAATCACTTTAGACCCTCCCAGCAGGGGAGTAGGTCTAGAAGATACACTCTTGACCAATGGTTTGTGAAATACATTTGTGAGGGTAGCACCTGCATCTTTGAAGAGCCCTGTAATTACTCTTCTCTGTATGTCAGATCTAACAGTGGGAACTGTAGTCACTCAGCTACAAAATTTAAATACAATGGGAATAATTGGATCTGAAAGTGGCAGGGGCTGAGTGTCGGCACTCAACCATCAGAGGTAAGGTGAGCATAGCTACTGGTAATGGACAGCAGAGGCAAAGCAGTGATCAGAATAGTCTGACTCGTGTAGGATCTGGCATTGGCCAATTAATCATGGTGTTCCTAGAAGTGAAATTGATAGGAAGCCTACTGAATTCCTACTTAATTTATATAAGCAGAAAAGTTCTAGGTCGAATAGAAAAATAAAAGACGAATTATAAAAACAGATCAATTCCAGACGTGAGCCAGTTTACAGACCCAGAACCCCTTGAATGAAGGGGAGGCTGGGTCCCCTTGAGAAAAGACCCCACTACATTACCAACAATTTATGCAGTGAAGCTTTTTTCCCATTCTTCCTCAAGGAGACCTCTGGCCTTTTACCAGGATAACTGCATTGGGGAATGGGAAATTATCAGACATTTCAAGACTGCTGGATACTGGCTCAGAGCTGACGTTGATTCCAGGGGACCCAAAATGTCATTGTGGTCCTCCAGTTAAAGTTGGTGCTTACAGAAGTCATATAATTAACACAGTTTTAGCTTGAGTCTAATTTACAGTGGGTCCAGTGGGTCCCTGGACTCATCCTGTGGTCATTTCCCCAGTGACAGAATGCATAATTGGCATAGACATACTTTGCAGCTGGAAGAACCCCCGCATTGGCTCCCTGACTTTTAGATGAGGACTATTATGGTGGAAAAGGCCAAGTGGAGGCCATTAGAGCTGCCTTTACCTAGAAAAATAGTAACTCAAAAACAATATCACGTCCCTAGAGGGATTGCAGAGATTAGTGCCACCATCAGGGACTTGAAAGATGGAGGGGTGGTGATTCCCTCACATCCTCATTCAACTCTCCCATTTGGCCTGCACAGAAGACAGATGGATCTTGGAGAATGACAGTGGATTATCGAAAGCTTAACCAAGTGGAGACTCCAGTTGCAGCTGCTGTACCAGATGTGGTTTCATTGCTTGAGCAAATTAACACATCTAGTACCTGGTATGCAGGCACTGATTTGACAAATGCCTTTTTCTCCATTCCTGTCCATAGGGCCCACCAGAAGCAATTTACCTTTAGCTGGCAAGGCCAGTATTATCTTTACTGTCCTAACAAGAGTATATCAACTCTCCTGCTTTGTATCGTAATCTTAGTTGGAGAGACCTCGATCGCTTTTTGCTTCTGCAAAATATCACACTAGTCCATTATATTGATGACATATGCTGATTAGATCCAGTGAGCAAGAAGTAGCAAACACACTGGACTTAGTGGTGAGATATTTGCATGCCAGAGAATAGGACATAAACACAACTAAAATTCAGGAATCTTCTACCTCAGTAAAATTTCTAGGGGTCCAGTGGTGTGGGGCCTGTCGAGATAATCCTTCTAAGGTGAAGGGTAAGTTGCTGCATTTGGCCTCTCCTACAACCAAGAAAGTGGCACAATGCCTAGTGTGCCTATTTGGATTTTGGAGACGACACATTTCTCACTTGGGTGTGCTACTTTAGCCCATTTATCAAGTGACTTGAAAGGCTGCCAGTTGTGAGTGGGGACCAGAATAAGAGAAGGCTCTGCAGCAGGTCCAGGTTGCTGTGCAACCTGCTCTGCCACTTGAGCCATGTAACCCAGCAGATCCAATGGTGTTTGAGGTGTCAGTGGCAGATAGGGATGCTCTTTGGAGCCTTTGGCAGTTCCCCATTGGTGAATCACAGTGGAGGCCTCTAGGATTTGGGAGCCAGGTCCTGCCATCTTCTGCAGTTAACTATTCTCCTTTTGAGAGACAGCTCTTGGCCTTTTCCTGGGCTTTGGTGGAAACTGAGCATTTGACTATAGGTCAAGTCACCATGCAACCTGAACTACCTATCATAAAGTGGGTGCTTTCTGACACATCCGTAACCTAGGTTGTGCACAGTGGCATTCCATCATCAAATAGAAGTGTTATATATGTGATTGGGCTCAAGAAGGTCCTGAAGGCACAAGTAAGTTACGTGAGGGAAGAGGCTTAGATGCCCATGGTCTCCACTCTTGCCACCCTGCCTTCTCTTACCCAGCCTGCACCAATGGCCTCATGGGTAGTTCCCTGTAATCAGTTGACAGAGGAAGAGAAGACTAGGGCCTGGTTCACAGATGGTTCTGCATGACATTCAGGCACCACCCAAAAGTAGATGACTGCAGCACTATAGCCCCTTTCTAGGACATCCTTCAAAGACAACAGTGAAGGGAAATCTTCTCAGTGGACAGAACTTCGAGGAGAGTGCACCTGGTTGTGCACTTTGCATGGAAGGAGAAATGGCTAAATGTGAGATGATATGGCAATTCATGGGTTGTAGCCAATGGTTTGGCTGGATGATCAAGGACTTAGAAGAGGCATGATTGGAAAATTAGTGACAAAGATATTTGGGAAAGAGGTATGTGGGTGGACCTGAGTGGTCAAAAACTGAAGATAGGTGTATCCCATGTGAGTGCTCACTAATGGGTGATCTCGCAGAGGATGATTTTAATAATCAAATGGATAAGATGACCTATTCTGTGGACATCACTCTGCCTTTTCCCCCAGCCACCCTAATGGGTTATTGCCCAATGGACCCATGAACAAAGTGGCCATGGTTACAGGGGTGGAGCTTATGCATGGTTCAGCAATGTGGACTTCCACTCACTAAGGCTGACCTCCCTACAGCCACTGCTGAGTGCCCAACTTGCCAGTGGCAGAGACCAACACTGAGCCCTCTGTATGGCACCATTTCTTAGAGTGGTCAGTCAGCTACCTGGCGACAGGTTGGTTATATTGGACTTCTTCCATCATGGAAAGGTCAGAGGTTTTTCCTCACTGAAATAAATACTCCAGATATGAGTTTGCCTATCCTACACACAACGCTTCTGACAAGACTCCCATCCATGGACTCACAGAATGCCTTATCCACAAAGGCAATGCTATGTGGAATGTGGAAGTTGAGGTTGCCACCTAGACACTTTGGGCTCTTCCTACCTTTAAGTCAACAGGTTAAGAAAGGAGTTAGTGTTGGCTGGGGCAACTGACTTGGACAATTAAGATGAAATTGGCCTACTATTCCACTACGGAGGTATGGAAGAGTATAGATGGAATACAGGAGATCCATTAGGGCATCTCTTAGTATTACCATGTCCTGTGGGTAAGGTCAATGGAAAACTACAACAGCCTGATCCAGGAAGGACTACAAATGGCCCAGACCCTTCAGGAATAAAGGTTTGAGTCACTCCAGGAAAAACTACGATCTTCCAAACCCAGTACTTCATAATTACCCAATAAATGTTGAATGAGTGAAAGAACAAATGGTATGTAAAGAAGAGATGACAGCAGGGGGCTTGAGGAGGAGCACTGAAAGAGAATAAGCAACCAAGGAAGGGCAGTACTATAGCATATACAGAGAGGTCTGGTGAATGATGCTAAATGATGCAGTGGTATTGCAAGACTAAAAACTAAAGAGGGAATTGGATTCACTAGGGAAAATCCAATGAATGCCACAGAGTGTGATTTCTTGGTTTGGAAACAAGGTTTTATATATAGAAATTTTAGTGATGCTGGCTGGACCATCAGAGACAATGTCACAAAGAACTTGCGTGTGATCTGGGACTTAAAGGGTAAAATTTGAATAGGTATGTGGATGAGTGTTGGAGGAGCTATGATAAAATAGGCAAAGAAGGATCACATCTTTAGAATAAGCAGGAAGGCTGTCCCACACAACAGAGTACTTTGGTAGCCCAGGTATGGACAGTGTGAAAACAAAAGTATAACTTGAAACAAAATATGACCCTCCTAATTCTCTGGCAGAATTCTTTTCTGACAACTCATTGCCCACCAGCAAATAGGGAAGATTGGATCTCAAGTCTCTAATATTCAAATCACTGTGGCGTATAAACTATGTCTATTTTTTTGATGAAAAGTGCAGTAAGAACAATGAGTTGAGACATATTTTAAATGATGAAAATAGCAAATCTGATAACTCATTTTATTTCCTGGCCAATTCCAAAGTGACCCAGACTCAAAACATTTTTTTCTTCTCTGCTTAGCTTGGAGCCTCAGAATAACTTTGCAATGGATGATAAATGATATTTTCTCACTGAAAAACAATTAAATAGCATGCCAGTTGAGGCTAGCTAACCATTTCATATTCCTAAACTTCCAATATAAATGAATTGTCACTGGATATAATCGTAAAGAAATATCCTGCCTCTTAAATATATGCTCTAGCTTTTAACTAAACCACTGCATTTCTTCAGTACTAGCATAACCTGTTGAAGTCGACTGCTTTTGTAAGAGCAGTGAAAGATGGGAGCCCTTTGCGCCTTCTACCAAATTGCAAGACAAGGTTCATTTAATTCATGGCGCTAAGTGGAGTCATTTTTGCAGTGCTAACGGAGATGATAGCTTTTTTTTATTAGACCTGCCATTTCCATAGTAACTGCACAATATCTCAACACACTGACCATAGCAAATACAGAAGTAGGAGTCATTTATTTCTTAGACAACAGTCAATTTTTTGTTTGGGAGTTTCATCTTCTATGCATAATGCCTTCCGTGCTGCAAATATTTAATGTAGGGCTTGGATTCAAGATGCAAAATAGTGTCTAAATCTGCTAGATGTTGTGTTTAACCCAGAACCCAACAGACTTTTGAAAAGAGAGCAGGTTTCCCGTTTTTGACTCAGCTTCTGTTGGTCACTTAGGAAAAGAATTTTAGACTGAGCTTCCTTTGTGGATAAATGTGTTGCAAAGGTTCATAGAGAAATTCTTACCACCTACAGTTGACCTAATAAAAACAGCACTCCTCTCAGAGAACCCTGATTTTCTGGGATATCTTTCTAGCCTGTTATGAAATATAGCTGATGTCTGGTTTGCTAAACTTGCAGATGGATGCCTCTGGGCAAAATTGTCTTCAAGCTTGATGAGAAATTTTAAATGCAATTCATATTTTATATTCAACTGTGGTGTGACAAAATGTTTAAAGGTATTTCCTAATACTCCAGTGACTTACAATAACTTCTTTCCCTAAAACCTAAATAAGATGAAAAACAATGCAGCTGTTTCTCATTATTCCCCACTGTGTCTTCAGTTGAGGGCTTGAGAGGCCAGAGCCTCATGCTTTGGGAGTTCAAAATCATTAAATTTTTGGCTTTTACTCTAGTTTCCACACCTGTGCTCCCAGAACCCAAAGGTAAAATGCTGTCCAAGCAGCCCCAGCAATAGCAGGAAACACAGGCAGCCCTTGCTGAAGTTTTAAAATTAACAGAGGAGATGCAGAATTTCGTCAGTAGCAGCCAAAAGTTAAAAATGCACATTATCCATGGCCCTTTCTGTCAGATAAATCGTTATAATTTAACCACATCCAAACCTGAGTATTGAGGATGAAAGATGTGGATTTGAGTTAGTAGAAAGTATTGAATTTGAACCCTGACTCCCTCACTCATTGAGTTCATAGTGAATTTTTACGTTGCTGAGATTTTGTTGTCACATCCTTAATCTTTCCCACTGGCGTGTTGAAAGGATTGACTGCTATGACATGTTGGAGGCATGTGGGATGTCTCCCACATCAGGCCTGCCTAATAAACAACAAAAGTACATCTGAACCTCTAAAGCAGATTGGGTATCCAGACTGCTTATTAAGAAAGGAAACTGATGCTCCATGACAACGTCTAATCAAGGCTTTTGTAAAACCTCAGAGTTAGAAAACAGTTGCATTCTAGTCCCACCATCTTCCCGATGAATGATTTAACTCTACATCATCTCTGTCAATCACTATTCATTACAGCTTTCAGGTATGTTTTCAAATACAGAGGAATTACCATTTCATCAGTCAGCCATTTCATTATGAGAAAGGAAAAGGGGAGAAATCAACCATTTTGAGGATCAACTGTACATAGCACTATACAGATGCTATTGTACTTAAATAACCACTCTGTAAAGTAGGTATTATCCCAATTTTACAGACTGGGAAATTGAGGCTCAGAGGATGAATAATTTTACACGTCCTCACGGATTTACTGAAAATAGCAGTGATGTCCAAAAGTGATTAAAACACTGGGAAATAAAAGTATGACCTTACTCCAAAATATCAGGTTGGTCAAGTTTAATAGATTTGTTCTTATAACTAACACAATTCCAACATGTCTGTTTTCTTTATGGAGATGAACAGAAGCATCTCTCTCATCTTTTTTATAACTTACAGCTTCTCTGCAAGTATAATGCTTGTCTCTGTTCTCTTATGTGATTAGGTAAGAACCCTAGACATGCATTAACAGAAATTTGGAGCTATGCTTTCTATAGATTCTGAAATGAAAGCTAAATCCATGTCATTCCCAAAGAGTCTGTTGCTTCTCTAGAGATAACTACAAGCTAGAGAATCCAGAAGTAACGTGTTTTTTTTGTTGTTTTTTCCTGGTATCCCCAGTGCTTACACAGTACCTCGTAAATAAAGTGTTCAGTAAATAAGAAAACCTAGTATATTCAGAGTGGTGTTGTGATTTAATATAATATTTTCTTGAACTTTAAGCATGCCAAATTGCCTTTTACAAAGAGTATGGGGTATTGTGAACCAATGAATTAAGTTCTTAACCTTCATTTTAAGAAATTATCTTCTCTGTTTGCCTGGTTTGAAAGACAGTAGTCTATCTAATGGACACCCATAAAATATACATTGTCATTCAAATTCTGCAAGTTTTTCCATGTAGTTAACAGAATCATTTACCTCTTAGCTTTCCATTTAACTGAGTTTTCTGGCCTGTAAAGAATCACTTACACGATTTCAATGAAGGCTTTTTCCATTATGGTCAATCTGGGAGGACAAATTTTAAAATGCATAGTTTGAGGTTGATAAATGCACCCCTTAGCCCCTTGCTTCATCTTTGGGTTACATTTCCCATCACTCCAACTTCACATATTTGCCATATGTGCTCAGGAATTTTGGAAATGGGCAGCATGTGTACATTTCCATTTGTGGTGACCCTAACTCTTCGAATCCTTTTTACTCAGAAAAAAAGGTCTCTGGGGGCATGACAAATCTTAGATATCTTTTTTTTATGTTTAACTTTTCTAAAGTATTTTCTTTGGGGAGGTACTGGACCATGTCTTCCCAAGGCAGTTTATTTGCCCCTCAGCCTTTCCAGACCTCTTTTTAGGCCAGGACCAATTTCCTTGACATTGGAAATTGGCCCTGGCCTAAAAAGAGGTCTGGAAAGGCAGACTCTTTATTTTCATTTGAAATCATCTGGTTCTTCTTTACAGCTCAACATTCATCTAATCATTCTCCCTCCTCTTCCTTCTTTCCTCTATCTGATATAATTTAGTCCTGTTTCTCCCCTAGAAAACCTAAGCCATAAGATCATCTGCCAAGATGGGTTTGGCCATAGGGATAAAGTTTTTAAGTGCTTTACCATATTTCCCAGGGGATGGCAAGAATTCTTGACTGTAAGAAAATGTGTTGTTCACTGATGTGTAAAGAGGGAAGGTCAGGCTTTCTGACAATACTTCTGCATCTCAGGAAGCTAAATTAAATACTTAAAAGTAGGCTATTCTCAGAAGTATTTCCTATTTTCCCTGTGGGTAGAGTACGCAATTACAAAGGTTGGTTGAAGTAGTATAAATGGGGCATTATTATGTCTTTTTAACTTATTCCAGAAAGAACTGTCTACCTGTTCAAGTTTCTAAGGTATATGTAGTTGTTCTGTCTCATAAGTAATGTATCTGTGATTCAGGAACAAGAATTATGTTTTCTAACTTATTGTACTGGCCACTGGAGGATATTCAGACACTTATTCATCTATTTAATATATTTTGAGAGGACCCCATGACATCTCCCCACATCTACCCAGAGGGCTGTAGTATCATAGCACCTATGATACTACATAGCTGGACACAAAGGTGCATCACTGCTGGCAGTTGAACCTAGGCCACACTCTATATCCTGGAAAACAGATGGCTAAGCAGATCAACGTTGCTGCCCCCAGTACATAAGAAGCCCAAGCATGTGCTGCTCAGAAGCTGAGAGCAGACTTCCCAGAGTTACCAGTATTGATGACCACCCTGCCCCCAGGGATGGGGACATCAGGGACCTGAGGAGAGGCCGGCCATGGGGCCCACTGTTGCTACTGCCAACACTTGCGTGTACCACTCGGGCACAAGGACTAGCCTGCTGGTATCCCTGTCCATACCCCACAACTTCTATGAACATCTGTAGCCTAAGCCACTGAGGAGCTCACAGACACCACTTACATTGATTACAGCTGAAGAAATCATACAAAGATTACCCTGCTGCACCTATCCAGAACCAAAGCCAAAACACCACGCCTAATCAACACTACAGACACATCTACAGGAAAAAGTTCCTGTGAAAGCTTTCCCTACAAAGATTGCCCCATTAAATTGGAAGTGGTGACTGTTATACCAGGCATGCAGATATCAGTGTAAAAACACAACAGATAGAAAAGCAAGGAAACATGCAACCTCCAAAGGAAAACAATAATTTTCCACTAACAGACCCCAAAGAAGACAAAATGTTTGAGATCCATGAAAAGGAATCCAAAATAATAATTTGAAACCAGTGAAATACAAGAGAAGACAATACAAAGATATCAGAAAAACAGTTCATGATATGAATGAGAAAGTCAACAAAGACAGATAGCAGAAAACAAAACAGAAATCTTGGAACTGAAAATCCAATGAATAAAATTAAAAATACAATCAAGACCTTGAACAATAGACTAGATTGAGTAGAATAAAGAATTTCTGAACTTAATGACAGGTCTTTAGAAATAGTCAAACAAAAAAAAAAAAAGGAAAAAGCTGATATGACATATGGAACATTATTAAGCCTTTTCCCATTTGCCCCAAGAATACTTGCCAGCAACACTTGTGGCTGCAGCATTTACCCTGAGACAATTTTGCCTTGAAGTATTTCACTTTTATTTTTGCATCACTCTAGTATGTCAGCTTTGGAAACAAAAGACATCATTCTATTTATAGCATTCTGTTTTTAATAGCAGTATTTCTATCTACAAAACAGTAATTCTCAATTGCTTAAAATGTCAAATCCTAGAAAATGTAGCATTCCTGTGTGTGGTGTTAACATTGTTCCCTTAACAGTTGTTAGCTAAAGATTCATTGGGTGGATTCATTGTTTCCAAAATAGATAATTCTGATGATTCAGATGATTCTGACACTAGTTCTTCTTAGAAATATAACTCCAAGAAGAGTTTTTACATTTTATTTTCACATTGGAAATCAGTCAGATTTACTTCAGCATCAGAGTGTTTATGTAAAATTAAGTGAGCACTGGCAGCAAGCAGCACTTTTTTTTCTAAATGGGAAAAATGTTAAATATTCACATTTTAAGAACGTCAAAAGAAGAGATACAAAAATGCAGATAAAACTTATTTAATGAAATAATAACAAAATTATCTAGGTCTTTGGAGAGATACAGACATCCAGATACAGGAATCTCAAAAAGTGCCAAAATAGACTCATTTCAAAAGGCCTTCTTTGAGGCACATTATAGTTAAACTGCTAAAAGTTTACCTTCGGAAAAGACTAACAGAATTATAAAATCAGCAAGAGAAAAGCATCAAGTTATATATAAGGGATCTTCATCAGACTAACAGATTACTTAACAGAAACCTTGCAGGCCAGAGAATAGAATTATATATTTAAAATGCTGAAAAAAATAAAGCTTATGGATAAGAACACTATACCCAGCAAAGCTATCTTTCAGAAAAAGTCTTTTTCAGACAAGGAAAAACCTGAAAGAATTCATTACTTTTAGATGACTCCTACCAGAAATGCTTTAGCTAGTTCTATATCTGGGAGCAAAAGGATGATACATACCATTATAAAAACACATGAAAGTATAAAACTCACTGGGAGAGCAGATTTACAAATAAGAAAAGGAATAATGTTTTTACTATAGAAAACCATCAACCCAAAAAAATAATAAAGTAACAAAGGACATGCATAACAATCAGAAGACAATTAGCAAAATGACAGGAGTAAGTCATCTATCAATAACAACCTTGAATGGAAGGTTTAAATTCCCTAGTTAAAAATTAGAGTGGCTGAATAGACAAACCCCAAATATATACTGCCTACAAGAAATCGATTTACCTATAAAGCCACACATAGACAGAAAGCAAGGGGTGACAAGATACTCCACACAAATGAAAACAAAAAGCATGCAGGAATAGCCATACTAATATTAGATGAATAGACATTAAGTCAAAACATAGAGGCAAGTTATATAATGCTAAAGGAATCCATTTAGCAAGAGGATATAACTATTGTACATGTACATAAACCCCACATCAGAGTAGCAGACTAGTAAATATTAGGGCTGAAGAGAGGGATAGATACCAATACAATATTAGTTGAAGACTTCAACATCCCATTTTCAGCATTGGACAGATAATTTAGATAGCCGATCAACAAACATAAGACTCAAATTGCACTATAGACCAAATGGATCTAACAGACATTTACAGAACATTTCATCCAGCAGCTAGAAAATACACATTTTTCTCATTGGCACATGGAACATTATTCAGGATAAACTGTTAGGTGACAAACTCTCAACAAAGTTTTAAACTCAAAATCATACCAAGTATCTTAGACCACAATTGAGTAAAACTAGAAACCAATAACAAGAGGAACTCTGGAAACGGTACAAATACCTGGGAATTAAACATGTTCTTGAGTCACCAATAGGTCTATGAAGAAATAAGGGAACGAAAATATTTCCTGAAACAAATGAAAATAAAAATACAACATACCCAAACCAGTGGGATACAACAAAAACAGCACCAAGGGGAGAGTTTATAGCAATAAATGCTCACATCATAAAAGCAGAAAGATTTCAAATATAAACAACCTACTTATGCACCTCATGGAATGAGAAAAGGAAAATACTAAACCCAAAATTAGTAGAAAAAAGTAATACAGAGCAGGCCAGAACTAAATAAAATAGAATCAAAAAAAGCAATAAAAATACCAATGAAATAATAAGTTGGTTTTTCGAAAAGTTAAACCATCAGCTAAACTAGAAAAAATGAGATAATCCAAATAAAATCAGAAATAGACATTACAACTGATATCACAGAAATACAAAGAATCATTAGAGACTATTATGAATATTTCTTGTTTATTATGTCTATATTGTATGACCGTTATTTGCCAACATATTGGAAAACCTAGAAGAAACATAATTACTGGACACACATAACCTACCAAGATGAAATCAAGAAGAAATAGAAAACCTGAACAGACCAATAATGAGTAACAATTCTGAATCAACAGTAGATGGTCTCCCAACAAGGAAAAGCCCAGGACTGAATAATTTACTGCTGAATTCTACCAAACAACATTTTAAGAAGAACTAACACCAAATCTTCTCAAACTCTTGCAAAAAATTGAAGAGAAGAAAATTTGTCTTAATTATTTCTATGAGGTCAGTTTTACCCGGAAACCAAAACCAGGTAGGGATGCAAGTAAAGAATGCTACGGGTCAGTATCCCTGATTAACACAGATGCAAAAATCTTCAACACAATACTAGCAAACTGAATCCAATAGCACATCAAAAAGATTATATGTCATAATCAGGTGGGATTTATCCCAGGGATGCAAGAATGTTTCAACATATGCAAACTAATAAACAGAATGAAGGATAAAAACCCTGTGCTTATCTCGGTGCGGAAAAAGCATTTGATAAAATTTAACATCCCTTTATGATAACAACAACAACAAAAAAACAAATTATGTATAGAAGAAACAAACCACAACACAATGAAAGCTACATATGACAAACTCTCAGCTACGATCGTACTGAACAAGAACTAGAACAAGACAACAATATCTACTTTCCACTACTAGGCTCAGCATGGTACTAAAAGTCCTAGCCAGAGGAATTGGGCAAGAGAAAGAAAGAGCAATCAGATTGGAAATAGTCAAATTGTTCCTCTTGGCAGATGACAGGATTTATATACAGAAAAACATAAAGACTTCCCCTACATCTCTTAGAACTGATAAATTCAGTAAAGTTGCAGGATACAAAATCAATATACAAAAATCAGCATTTCTGCATGCCAATCAAACTAGCTGAAAAAGAAGTCAAAGCAGTCTCATTTACAATAGCTATGAAAAATACTGATAAATATAACCAAGGAGATAAAAGATCTCTATAATGAGAAATATAAAACACTGATTAATGGAAGAGGACACAAAAATTGGAAAGTCAACTCATGCTCATGGATTAGAAGAGTAAATATTGTCAAAATGTCAGTACTTCCCAGAGAAGTTTACAGATTTGCTAGGAATTGGTAGGGACTGTTATCAAAATACCAATGACATTTTTCACATAAATAGAAAAAAGAATTCTAAATTTTACGTGGAACCACAAAATACCCTGAATAGCCAAAGCAATCTGAGCATAAAAACAAAGCTAGAGGCATCACGCGACCTGACTTTGAAATATGCTACTAAGTTATAGTAACCAAAATAGCATGTTATTGGTACAAAAACAAATACATAGACCAATGAAACAGAATACAGAACCTAGAAATAAACTCATGTATTTATAGCTAACTGATTTTTGATAAAGGAACCGAGAAAATTTACTGGGAAAACACCTCTCTTCAATAAATGGTACTGGGGAAATGGAAATTGATACACAGAAGAATGAAACTAACTAGACCCCTATCTCTCACCCACTACATACAAAAATCAACTCAAAATGGATTTTTAAATGTGTGGCTCAGAAACTACAAAACTACTAAAAGAAAACATAGGGGAAATGCTTTAGAACATTGGTCTAAGTAAAGATTTTATGGATAAGATTACAAGAGCACAGAGAACCAAAACAAAAATAGACAAATGAGACCACACGAAACTAAAAAGTCTGCACAGCAAAGAAAATAAAGTGAAAAAATAACATGTAGAATGGGTGAAAATATATGCAAACTATATGCCCAAGAGAAGACTAACAGAAAAAAAAAAAACTCAAACAACAGCAAAAACCTAATAATCTGATTTAAAAATCATCAAAAGATCTCAATAGACATTTCACAAAGGAAGAAATACAAATGACCAACAAGTGTATGAAAAAATACTCATCGCTAATCATCAGGGAAATACAAATAAAAACCACAATGAGATATTATCTCACCCCAGTTAGAATTACTCTTATTAGACAAAAAATAAATGGTGGCAAGGATGTAGAGAACAGGGAACTCATACACTGTGTACAGAGTTCAACAGTATGGAGGCCTCTCAAAAGACTAAAAATAGAAGTACCTAAGATCCATCAATCCTACTACTAGACATTTATCCAAAAGAAAGGGAGTCAGTATATTTAACAGATATCTGCGCATCCATGTTTATCATGGTGCTATTCATAATAGCCAAGAAATGGAATCAAGTGTCCAACAAACGGATGAACAAAGAAAATGGTTGAAATACTATTCAGACATAAAAAATAATAAAATCCTGTTATTCATGGCAACATGGATGATCCTGGAGAGCCTTATGTTAAGTGAAATAATTCAGGCAGAGAAAGATGAATACATGTTCTCATTCAAATGTGGGAGCTAAAATAAAGTTAAGCTCTAAGTAGAGACTATTAGAGGCTGGAAAAAGGAGGGGGAAACATAAGGAGAAATTAACAAATATAAAGTTACAGCTAAGAGGAATAACAAGGTCTAGTGTTCTGTAGCACTGGCAGGTGAATATAGTTATCAATAACTTACTGAATATTTGCAAAAAGCTAGAATTTGAAATATTCCCAACACAAATAATGTTTGAGGTCATGGGTCTGCTAATTACCCTGATTTGATCATTAAATACCAGATTCTTGTATCAAAATGTCATTCTGTATCCCATAAATATGTGCAATTATTATGTGGCAACTAGAAATGAAAAAAGACTAGTATAAAATAAATAAAGGAGGCAAAAAGAATTGAATGCCTACATGTGCCAAGACAAGGAAACATTGACCAAGTAGACATGCCTAGCATGTCCCTGAATTCTCGTTACCTAGAATCTACTTTAAATTGCTGACATGAGCATTGCCTAACTATTAACACTGTTTCCCACTACAAGACAGTGCAAATTGAAATCTGAGTTCTTCTATGTTTTCCTAAATATGCCTGAAAAGGCTGTTCAGTGAAAATTAAGAACAATTAAATATTCAATTTTCTGTATTTCCCCACAACCCTGATACAGATCCCTGGCCTCTGTGGTAAGTAGTTTAAAAACCTTGCTTTCAAGCTTCCTCTTCTCTCTACCTCAACAGGAGGGAAGACCTTTGATTAAAAATCAAAGACTGCTACTTGGTCACATGTTCTAGAAACAAAGATTTCAAAGGATTTAGAAAAGTGATTCTCAAATTTGGTTGTAACTGGAATCACCTGGGAAGTTTCTTCACATATTATGAGAGCTTTATTTTATTTAGATCATTTAGCTACTTCTGTCTTAGGAATTCTTGGCCAATACTTGATCTGCTTGCTTTGTTTTTGTTTAAATAAACTTCTATTTTGGAGTAATTTTAGATATACAGAAAAGTTGCAGCAGAAATAATGCAGATTTCCCATATATCCCTCATGCTGTTTTCCCTCATGTTATCACCCTACTTTATTGTGGTGTATTTGCCAGAACTAAGAAACCAGCAATGGTACATTACAATTAACTATAATCCAGACTTTATGCAGATTTCTCCAGTTTTTCTGTTATACTTTTTCTGTTCAAGGATGCAGTCCAGAGTACCACACTGCATTTAGACCTTATGTCTTTCAGTCTCCACTTGTCTGTAACATGTTATCAGTCTTTCTATGCTTTCCTTGACAGCTTTGAGGAATACAGGTATTTTATAGAATGTTCTTCCACTTGGATTTACCTGTTTTTCTCATAATTAGAATGGGATTGTGGGTTTATGGGAACAGTATCACAAAGGTTGAAGTGCCTTTCTCATCACATAACATCAAGGGATCCATGATGACCACATGTCATCACAGGTGATATTAACCGTCAACCTTCACCACTTTAATAAAGTCAGGTTTTCCAGATTTCTCCACCATAAGTTACTATTACATTTTTCCCTTTTCCTACTTTTTAATTTCTTTCCAAAGAACAAAGTCTAGCCCACCTTCAGGAAGATGAGAAAAGAAGCTCCATCTCCTGGAAAGGGAAATATGTACATAAATTATTTGGGATTATTCTGTGAACAATGTTTGTCTCTCCCTATTCAGTTATTTCAGTATGGACTCGTGTATCCATATTTACTTTGAGTACATAGTACCACATTTTTTTATTTTATTGCTCAAATATTTCCAGTTTTGGCCAATAGGAGTTCTTTCAGGTGTCCTGTGTCCCTTTGACATAATCCCATTCTTTTATTTTTTGAACACTGCCTTAATTTCTGGTAACACAAGATGCTCCAGGTTTATCTTGTATTTTTCATGCCCTGGCACTAGAATTGGCCATTTCTCCAAAGAAACCTGGTTCTTTTTATTGGAAAATGAAAAATAGAAACCAAGCTTTGGAAACTGGGAATGCTCATTGCTGTTGAAGTGTCATTGCTCATAGCACAAAGCTAGTTAATATATATTTGTATATTAACCTGTATACACACACATAACTGTTTCTGTGTCTATTTGAGTTTGTGTGTGTATAGTTAAACAGGAGTTCATAGTGATGTCTCAATCTTGAATCCAGCCTACAAGGTTCGTTCTAGCCTTCCCTTCTTGCTGATCTGTAACTTCCTCGCCCCTGCCCCTGACAATGAGAAACCTGACTCCCACCATTAATTGCCAAGGTACTGATCTTTTTACTTCAGTATACAGAAAATCATTTCAGAATTGTTTGTCCATAACCCACCTGGGGAAAATTTAAAATGCTCACTGTCCAAGGTGTACCTGAGAGCAATTAAATTAAATCAATTTCTGGGGATGCAGTCCAGGTTTTAGAAGTCTTTTTTTTTTTTTTTTTTTTTTTTTTTTTTGAGACAGAGTCTCACTTCGTCACCAGGCACCAGGCTGGAGTGCAATGGTGCGATCTCGGCTCACTGTCACCTCCGCCTCCTGGGTGCAAGCAATTCTCCTGCCTTGGCCTCCTGAGTAGCTGGGACTACAGGCACACACTACTATGCCCAGCTAATTTTTGTATTTTTAGTAGAGACAGGGTTTCACCATGTTGACCAAGATGGTCTTGATCTCTTGACCTCATGATCCACCCTCCTCGGCCTCCCAAAGTGCTGGGATTATAGCTGTGAGCCACCACACCCAGCCTAGAAGTCTTAAAGTTGCCCAGGTGATTTCAGTGTATAGCCAGGCTGAGAACCTTTGGGTTAAAAGGTCAGTGTTTGTGGAAGGAATTTTTCTTGCCCATGTCTCTCTTTACTTCCATGTGACTAAAACAGGAAGAGCTTGGGGCTCCTTCAGCATGGAATAAGTACAGGTAGTTCAGTGTCTGAATTATATTTCCTTCTCTGCATCAATTTGACAGGGAGAAAATTCCTCTGTTGGGCTTTGTCTGAGACTTCAAATTCTCTGATTGGATGTCTCTTCCATTAGCGTGCATGATCTAATTCTGGGATAAATGGGGAAAACAGACCAAGCCTGCTTCACAGCCTGCTTAACTGACTCCCAGGTTAAGGAATAAAGTCCCTGCCAGGTGTGTCACAGCCCAGATAACTAGTTCACATTGTTGAGCACTGGGTTGTCAAATAAGACACAGCTAGGACTAAAGTGTTTTCTTTGCCTTCTGTTTTTCTTGCTTTTCCTCCTGTTTACACACTTCTCCTTGATGGAGAGTCATTGGTCAAGAATGAGATTTGGAGGCTCCTAAATACCCCAGCCTAAATGGATATAGTTTCTTATTTAAAAATTAAACATAAGTGTTAACTAATAATATGCATCATTTGTATAATACGTATTTTTTTTACTTAAAGTAGGTTTAACTTTAATTAGTACCAGATGAAGTTTAAAAACCTCAAACCATGCAGAATAATCTAAAATTCAATATTTTTGTTAATCTCCAAATCCTGAAGTAGTTGCTTTAAGTGTGTCCTAGTTTTTTTCTGTGTGTTGACTGTTACAAGTTTAAATAATATATTTACACCACTCTTGCTTGAATTATTAAAGAGTTTTTTGGCTTCTCACTGTGAAAGATGAGAAACTGAACACATTCCCTCAACTGTTTTCATCTCTCTAGCCTTATTTTTATAAATTATATATTTTTTTCTTGGTCAAGGTTTATAATCTTTAGGTTTCATAATCATAACTTTGTCCTTTATGCTTCTGTTGGGTCAGTTTTTTCTATTCATCTTGGTTATTATCTTTTCTGCTGTTTTCTCCAAATGTTGTGTGATCTTCGGTTGTCAGTTCATTTTATGATTGAAGAGCTAGGTTGATTACTATGGGTGCCTGTGCTGGTTTTCTGTCAAGTTAGCGTAATTTGGTTGTGAAGAACAGAGATCAACTCTGGCTAACTTGAGCTGATAAGGAGAAGGAATTCACTGGAATGATTTTGAGTGACACACAGAATTGAAAACAGAATTTCCTCTGAAAGAAAAGTACCAGGCAGCTGGGGGCAGGTGAGTGGAGAAGACAGAACAGAAAGCAATGTGCAGTCAGCAACGTGCAGTCTATTTAGAGAGCTGCCTTCAAAATGACACAACCCCAAACACTTTTCTCCTTAAGTCACTCCACTAAGATTCAAACTCCTAGAGAAAGCGTTCATTTGGGCCTTATACGCACTACTTAACAGGGGTGGAAGACACTATGGTCAACAATTCTACCATGAACAAATGGGTGGGAGAGTGAGTTTCCCAAAGGGAAAAGCAAAATGGGCCAGAAAGAAAAGCTGGCAAACAGAAGTCCACTAGAAATTGTTTCCCTTCTCATCTAGATCTGTTTTTTTTTTTTTCATGTTTGTAATTTTGTGGCAAAAAGGTACATAAACACATAACTATATAAATGCTTCCTTATGTTTCAGTGCAAAGTTCTGAACTCAATTATCAGCAACCCTTAAAACAGGAGGGCTGCTTAGCTCTGTCCTCTCCCACTGTCTAGGACGCTCTGTCAGCCTGCTTTTCTCATAAGTGATTTCTTTTCTTGCTGCAGATTTTAGTTCACGTCACCTCAGAAAGGTCTGCTCTGATGTGCAATTTGAAGTAGCCCCCTACTACCTCACACGTTTTTATGATTATTTTCTTCTTTGTAGTTCTCAGATTTTGAATATCTATTTTATATACTGGCTTGGTTGATTATTACGTGTCTTTCACTTCCAAAAATACAAGCACAATGGGGGCAGGGACATGTCTCATTTCCTGCTCTATGCCTGACAATCACTCAAGTTATGTTTGTTGAATGAATGATTGGCTCATTGTGAACTGTAAGTGGCGCGGCATATCAACAGGCATGGAGAAAACAGACTGTGGATCCCAAAACTGCCAGTGCAAGGAGCATTTTACTCTGTAGTAGAAAAATTTAAAGTATTTCATTTAAAAAAATTGGCTTTTAAAATAACTTCTGATATGTAGTTCCTGAATTACCTCAAATTTTTGTTTTTCTCTTGGGCCATAATATCTACTCTAGAAATACTCCTCAGGCTGACTAACCAATTTTGCAGAGAATAAGCCTGAAACTTTAACTTTTTGCTTAGTTAAGTTAAAATAAGGTGTTGCCCTAGAGGCCTCTGCTGGGAGGTAGGAGTTAGGGGGTAGGTGAAAGGCCTTGATATGGTCCATATTAAGGTGCAAAGTGCCAGTAATTAGAGACCCATAAGTCTGGCCCTTCAGACTGTAGGGTCTCCATAATCACTGGCACTTTTCTGACTTAAAGCTTGGTCCTTTCTTTATGGGTGCACCTCAGGGAAGGAGTGTCTAAGCTTCTGAGGGAAAGTAGGCATCCTCTGATCTTTTGTTTTTTAATCCCATTAATCTGATTATATGTATTTTATATATTTCCATGATTTCCTCAAAATTTTCTGGCTGCTAGTTGTCTTTCTGTATTCCAGACCCTCTAACGCATATTTTTTTTCCTTTTGAGACAAGGTCTTACTTTGTCCTCCACCAGACTGAAGTACAGTGGCACAATCACGGCTTACTGCACCCTCCACCCCTCCACCTCCTGGGCTCAAGCAATCCTCCCCTCCCCAGCCTCCCAAGTAGCTGGGACCACAGGTCCTCGCCACCATGCCCAGCTAATTTTTGTATTTTTTTTTTTTTTTTTTTTTTTGTAGAAACAGTTTCGTCATTTTGCCAAGGCTGATCTCATACTAATGAGCTCAAGCAATCCTCCTGCCTTGGCCTCCCAAAGTGCTGGGTATGAGTCACCACACTCAACCCATATTTTCAATTAATTTGTTTCAGAAGAAATTTGGGGTACTCAGGCCACCTTTTGAATAAGATTTCAAAATTATCTTATTTTCCATCTCTTAAAAGCACACCCTTGCCATTACTTCTAACAGAAATAACAGGTTAGTTATTAGCCAAATGGCTAAACTTTAACGTATTTTAAATCAGATTGTTCTTAGAATAAATGGTAATAATGTCACATTGAGAAATATTTTTAAATTAATTGGACTACTGTTTTTACTTTCTTACCCTTTGTGTAATACTCTTTATTTTAACCAAAGATTGCCAAAGCTGAAATCTCCCTTCTTTCAAAATTCTCTGTATTGACATTTTCAAATATCTACCAATTTATTCATGTTGTCCCTAAAAAAAAACCTAATTTTTTAAATGAATTCTAAATCCAAGATACAACTTTTACACAATGTAATTCAGTATAATTTTATAGACATTTTGGTATGTTTGGAGAAAAAATTCAATTTCCAACTATTATAAATATAAAATCTACAAAATTGATTAGAAGAATGAACTTTTAATAGGAAAAGTCAAATAATACAAAGCACAAATTTAAAAATTTTTACTACATAAAAATTTTCAAATCTCATGGAAAAAAAAATAGAATGGAAAAAAAGAATAAGCCACAGACTAGGAAAAGGTGTTTGCAACATATATTAGACATAAGGTTGTATCCAGAACATAAAAAATCCTAGCCAATTAATAAGAAAAAGAAAAACAATAGAAAATGAATAAAGATCATTAAACATTTAAAAGGGGATACTGAAATGACAGATGAAAATGTTTATCTTTTTGGAAATCAGATAAATATTACTAATACAACCAAAAATATTTCATGTTTTACTAATTAAGTTAGAAAATTTTGAAAAGTTTAACAGTATCAAGTATTTGGTGAGATTGAGGAGGACAGCCGTTGTTTTTCTATATGGCAAGTTGTAGATTAAATTGATAGTCATGATGGAAAATAATTTAGCTTTAAAATTAATAACTCACACTATGATCAAGCAATTTAACTTCTAGCTATTTACTCTTGAACAGTGTTTTTCAACAGTTCAGTTTTCAACCAAATATCATTTAGTTTACTGTTAAGAGCAGGAACTCCGAGGTTTCATCCTAGCTGTTCCTGTCTCAGAATCTCCAATGGATGTCTTTTAGAGACCTGATCATTCCTCCAAACTTACTCTCCAACTTGCCCCCCTTCTCTGTGTGACAGAAGGCTGGACTACATTACAACAGCAGGGCTCCATTTCTTCTAGCTTCAGAGTTGGTTTAGCCAGTGGAGAGCCCTGGTAGGAATGCAGACGGTGGGGTTTAACTCCTCCTTGGAAGCTCTCCACAGACGGGCTCTCTCATGGTTCCCTCAAGACATGAAACTCTACAGGACATCCTTTTTCCCTTCAGGTTCCAGTAACCTATGTCTTTCTTTCAGGTCTGGGTAATAAAACCTTAGTAGCTGCTAGTTCCAGATGACTGTACTATTACTTGTCTCATCAAAGCCCAGGGGTCAGCAAGCCACCAGCCTGTTTTTGTAGTTCTTTAGCTCAGAATGGCTTACTTTTTTAAAGAGCTGTGAAAAAGGTGATGAAGAATATGCAACAGAAACTGTATGTGGCCCACAAACCCTGAAATGTTTATAATCTGGTCCTTTACAGCAAGTTTTCTCATCCTGTGATCTATACTCAAGTTTTTATAAATAGTCCCTTTGTAATTAAACCTGCTTCAGTTTTTTTTTTTTTTTTTTTTTTTTTTTTTTTTTTTTTTTTTTTTTTTTTTTTTTTTTTTTTTTTTTTTTTTTTTTTTTTTTTTTTTTTTTTTTGAGTGTTCCAAGTTTTCTGTTTGGCCCTTGAATGGTACGGGGAAACCCAGGAAATTGTATCTTTGTATCTGTATTATAAGAGCCTCCAGGTGATTCTTACCTTCAGAGAATTTGGGGAAACTCTGGCCTAGAGTAATTGATATAAATAGTCCCAAGGAAATAAGCATAGTAATATTAATTTTATCAGACTTTATAACATTAAAAAATAAAGACAAACTGAATGTCCATCAAAAGTGAATAAAAGTAAAACCAAATAAAAATAAAACCAAATAAAAATATATTTTAAAAGTAAAGTGGCCTGTATCCAGATGGAGGGTACCAGTTAGCAACATGTGAGGAGAACAGATCTCAAATACGTGAAAAAAAAATTTGTAGAATCATGTAAGGAAAATATGCATATAAATTTATAATGTATTTTTTTATAGTTAAATGTTTGCATTGCTTACTTCTGGGGGTAGATAGGCAAAGGGTTACAGAAGCAAGGGTTTGGGAGTGGTGGTCAAAGGGACCAGAGAAGACGTTGATTGCTCCATGCTCCTATCATCCCTTTCTAGCTTGTCAAGGAATGAAAATGAAGGAATCACATTTCTTGCAGCTGGAGTTCCTCCTATGGCTTAGGTTCTGCCAAGCAGAGACTCTTGTATACAACTGCAGTAGAAAGTAAGCATCGTAAGATGGTGGTCTGCCTGCAGAAACTCCTGAGAAGCTTGATGGTGAAAGCATCTGATTCTTCTGAGACATTGTAGCACAGTTTTAGCTTCCAGCCCCTAGCATTATAGATCCTGGGTGATGTGTGGCAACAGTGGTGGTGCTTCTGTTACCATGGTGAGGTTGGTAATGGCATCTAGCTCCACTGGTCCTGGCTACGTGCAACCAAACCTGGTTCTCTGCCCTCCCTGAGATTCTATGTGCTGCTCTATTACCCTTCGAAAAATTCCTTTCTACTGAAACTCAGAGTGGATTTTGTTGTCTGCAGTTAACAAAATATTTTTAATTATGTGGGGTAAAATACAGTTTTACTTTTTGTGGTAATTTTAAAATTCCTTTAATCTTTAAAAAAAAAAAAAAAAAAAAAAAAAAACTAGGCTGGGCACAGTGGCTCACACTATAATCCTAGCAGTTTGGGAGGCCAAGGCAGGCCGATTGCCTGAGCCTAGGAGTTCAAGACCAGCCTGAGCAAAATAGTGAAACTCTTGTCTCTACAAAAGTAAAAATTAAAAATGTTTGAATTTTTATCCAGGTGTAGTGGTACAGGGCAGTAATCCCAGCTACTTGGGAAGCTGAGGTGGGAAGATTGCTTGAGCCTAGGATTTCAAGGCTACAGTGAGCTATGATCACGCCACTGCACTCCAGCCTGACTGAGAGGGACATCTTCCTGTCTCTATGGGAAAATGTGTGTATATATATGAAATCTCTGTATAGAATGTTAATTCTCTACTGACTAGATTAAACAAAGATCCCTGACAGGACGCTATTTGTCCATTCAACACAGGAAAAACTCTTACACTTCCATATTTCAGAAGTAACCAAAAAATTACCTATTCATTACGTAGCTTCTCATATTTTTGTATACTATTTATTACAATTTCTCTAAATTGCATCCATTCTCAGGATGTTTTGTTAAAGGTGCATATGTGTATGCCTGTTAATTGCCTTCACCATTTAAATGTTATCATTTCCATCAGATTTACTTACGGAAGTCATTTTCAGCAACTTTTCTCATCGTCCCACCAATAATTACACGTTATACATGACCATTCGTTTTGAACAAGCTTGTAATATACATTCATTATGTATATATGTGTGTGTGTGTGTGTGTATATAAATAAGTGCCAAGCTTTTTTACTTTTACTGAGTGGAGACAGTTGTATACATGTCTCAGGAGCTCAATATATTGTGTGTGAGATTTTTCATTAATGTTCACTGCTGTATTTTGTATCAGTCACTGTATGCTTATCAAAAACTTATTTCTTCTCTTGATACGAACAGTGGGTGTTTTTACAGTTTTCTCTATTAAAAATGCTGCAATATGACTTCTACTTTCATCTAAGATAGTGCTGAGTTTACTCTCTATAACAACTAAAACACTTGACCAAATATATGAAACCACGATTTTCAAGACCTTGGACATCAACCAACAAAAACAATGATCCCAGAGCAACAGGAGTAAAAAAAAAAAAAAATGAGACAAATCCTGTGAAGCCCTAATTTACTGCCTTCTGAGAGAATCCTCAGGTTGCAGCACAGTAAAGGGAAATACAGGCAAAGCCTGGTGTGCTCCCTAAGTTGAGGAAACAAAGTTAAGGGTCCGGGGAGACTCTAAGCAGCCAGAATTCACAGGACAGAATACCAGAGGGGAGAAATATAACAGATAGCAAACTCAAGATTTGCAAAGAGATGCAGCAAAGTACTGCCCAGCACATGCTTGTGATAAAACAACCCAAGTCTGGGGAAAGAGTCATGCAAAAGAATTAGAAGGAACATACTCAAAATTCACACAGGGCTGGAAAACTTGGTGCCTGGAAGATTTTCATATCTATATTTTTATCCTGACTGAAACATGAGGTTTCTGGGTCAGACAAACTTATAATTCATCAGAGGACAACTTGTGTCAGTCCTTCAAGCTCCAATACCCCAAAAGGCAGTGCACTGAGGACCAAAACCATTTCTGTGTACCTGGGTTTATTTTCTGGTGGTGGTTTTTGGTTGTTTACAGCAGGAGAGCAATCCTGAAATTGACTCTCACAGCTTTTATAGGGCAGCTGACACATCTGCCGCCACTCCTTCCAGAGAAAGGGAAAGAGGCTGCTTTTAATATAAACAAGTACTTTGTAGGGAAAGAGGTAAAGGTTCCTAAGCCAACAACCCTTTGGAATATAAACAGTTCCAGAGGAGTTATTTTTTCCAAGATGGTGTCTCACCCTGTTGCCCTGCTGGAGTGCAGTGGCACGATTTCAGCTCACAGCAACCTCCACCCAGGGGAGTTGTTTCTAAACCTCTCCAGAGATCTTTATCTACAACTCCCATGTCATTTGCCCTTCAAAATCCTTAATCCAGGTGTCAGCAACTTTTGCTCAGAAACCCCTGATCATGTAGCATTGTTTCTTGACTTATTCCCACCGCCAAATTACAAAACATAATCCAGTGGAAATTTGGTGGTCAGAAAACACATTATTATATTCAGCAATGAATATAATAATCCCTAGAATAAATGTTGTTATGGTCAATCTAAAAATATTAAAAGTAATGACAAGCAATCAAACTATTTTTTTATACATATATACTTTTTATTACATTTTAGGTTTGCGGGTACATGTGAAGAACATGCAAGATTGTTACATAGGTACACACATGGCAGTGTGATTTGCTGCCTTCCTCCCCATGACCTATATCTGGTATTTCTCCCCATGCTATCCCTCCCCAACTCCCCACCCCCTGCTGTCCCTCCCCTTTTTCCCCCCAACAGACCCCAGTGTGAGATGCTCCCCTCCCTGTGTCCATGTGTTCTCATTGTTCAACACCCGTCTATGAGTGAGAATATGCGGTGTTTGGTTTTCTGTTCCTGTGTCAGTTTGCTGAGAAT